>SDVV010022967.1:0-12844 GCA_016164225.1 Gammarus roeselii | reverse complement strand
AGTAAATGTTGTTGTTTAGTTGTGTTGTCACTGGCGCGTACTGCAGGTTCGGTTTTTATTTGCTTATCATAAGTTTGCAGCTACGATTTAGTGATTGCAATCACTTGTATAAGTAACTCGCTCATGAAACGATCGAATTTAAAATACTCAAGAACCATGTACACATTGTAGGACCCTAGCACAAATCCCTAAGTAACATCTGTAACGTTAACCGCTAACTCGTGCGCTGCGTGCGATACCCCACCGCGCAGAGGCTTGAAAAGCCGCCTCAGCTGCTCTGATTCAGCTGAGGCACTGCCGGGCAGTGGTGTGCCACGCCCACCGCAGGCAGCCGCTATGAAATTGCGCCGTAACTGACTGGGTTGCTAGGTACGAGTAACCTAGTGACCGTACCGAACGCGGGCACCGGCCGTTTGACTGGGTTGCAGGTACAAGTAACCTAGTGACCGTACCGAACGCGGGCACCGGCCGTTTGACTGGGCTGCTAGGTACGAGTAACCTAGTGACCGTACCGAACGCGGGCACCGGCCGTTTGACTGGGTTGCTAGGTACGAGTAACCTAGTGACCGTACCGAACCCGGGCACCGGCCGTTTGACTGGGTTGCTAGGTACGAGTAACCTAGTGACCGTACCGAACGCGGGCACCAGCCGTTTGACTGGGCTGCTAGGTACGAGTAACCTAGTGACCGTACCGAACGCGAGCACCGGCCGTTTGACTGGGCTGCTAGGTAAAAGTAACCTAGTGACCGTACCGAACGCGGGCACCGTCCGTTTGACTGGTTTGCTAGGTACCAGTAACCTAGTGACCGTACCGAACGCGGGCACCGGCTGTTTGAACAAACAGGCGGAACTTGGTGTGGAGTTGACCATTGGCCCCTACCCGTCGCTGTGACCAAGAGCACTCGGCATCTCTTGTTTTGCTAAGGTGGCGAAAAATATGAAACCAGTTAGCCGGGTGAGCGACACCCGTACCCCTTCCTCCGCGCTGGAACGAAATGAAAAGAACAGGGAGTCTCTGGTTTCTGATGTGTACGGGGAAACTGAAAGACCGTTGGTGGGTTTGCTGCCACCCAAGTGCCACCCTTGTGTCGTGACGGAAAAATCGACGGTGATCGCTGAGATGGCATACCAGCAGTAAAAGTGCTACCCGACCCGAAAGGGGTGTGCGAAACACTGGAAAAATGGTTAGAAGTAAAAGCATTATTCGGAAGCAAATTGTCCCAGCCTCAGAACATGGATCTTGCAAGGGAATGGATTCGTTGACAGGAAAGACAATATGAAATGACAAATGGTCCCTACACCGATCCTGCACACAACTAATGTAGAAACCCAACGATTATCAGCTACAGAATATTGCTCGGAAACAGTGAAATTTTACTATGTAATTAAAAGTGCACCTATACCGGGAACGTCAGAAGTTAAATCTTTACAACTATGCACATAAAAAAAATGAAACGAAACAATTAATAGCTACCGAGTATGGCATGATGAAATGAAATTTCACTATGTACTTCAGAGGGTAAACAAACCGAAATTCTTAAATTAATTCTACATACGCTGCGAGTTTGACACGGGACAATGACTAACACTATGTCAGTCCATGAAAAAATAAAATTATCAATGCGACAGATCACACATAATTCACACAATCGTCGTGGATCCAATTAGGTAACGTAAAAATGTTCAACTGGGCAACCAAAATCGTACCGGACACGAATATCTACAGAGAATGTTCCCCTATTCAGTTGGGACAGGGAAATGAAACTTCCCCTTAGTCAAGACAAAAATGAGTAGACAGGAAAGACAGAGATCTATGATGGAATTGATTGCATGGGTAATAAATTTTCACTATGGCTTATATAATATACCTGTGAGTAATACACACACTGTTCCTAGAGGCTCGTCATGTTCAAAGCACCACACCTGATACACAACATCGCCCTCTCTGCACATCAGTTCTTTGCGGTCCCCGCACATCACTCCATCGCCCTCTCTGAACATCAGTTCATTGCGTTCCCCGCACATCACCCCATTGCCCTCTCTGCACATCAGTGCATTGCGTTCTCCGTACATCACTCCATCGCCCTCTCTGCACATCAGTTCATTGCGTTCCCCGCACATCACCCTCTCTGCACATCAGTTCATTGCGTTCCCCGCACATCACTCCATCGCCCTCTCTGCGCATCAGTTCATTGCGTTGCCCGCACATCACTACATCGCCTAATCTGCACATCAGTTCATTGCGTTTCCCGCACATCACTCCATCGCCCTCTCTGCACATCAGTTCATCGCACTCGAAAGGCTCAGCACAGAGCAAAGCATCACGCCCTTAGGAACTTCGATTCCTGCTACAGCTGAGCTCGTCCGACGAACCCCGCGTCAAAAAATTTGTGACCGCAGCCTTCCTGCCTTGCCAACGAAGCCCGCGTGCTCTTCACCGTCACCTTTCAGCTGACCTAGACCAAGGCCTTCAAGAGTCGGCCTTGCCTGGACACACCCCACCACAGCTGAATTGGATACTCGCGTCAATCCTGGACTTGACTCTGGACATCGTATAAACAAAAAAATCCTCTTTGGAAGACTCTTTTAAGCTACAGGTTGTCTGGTTACCAAAGTAGTGTTTCAATTCATGTCTACTTTGGTGTTACAACGCGTGTATACTTCAATATACTCAATGGTGCGCACTCGAAACATTTTATCCTGCATTTAAATAGCACTTGTTACAATATTGCTTTAGTGCCGAAATATCTCTCATAGTGACGATAAAGAGTGTGTATTGAGTGTTAAGCACCAAATTAAAATAATGTCCTCATGTGCTGTGATGACCAGGAACTAATCCCACAAGTGACTTACTCTGTCGGCATCATCAGACTGACGCCGACTAACATCAGGAAAAAAACTATTTCCACACTGTATAAAACAGTGTCATTAGTTCCATTGTGTTTAATTTTGTGTTCTATTAGTTCGATTTCTATCTTAATTTAGTTTATTTTTGTTTCAACTGTGCTCATATTACTTGTTTGTTCTTTATCAATGGTATCTCGAATGAAACTGGTATTGTCACAGCATAATAATAATTTTAAAACGTATTTCCACACTGTTAGGGCAAATTTTTCAGGATGTCGCCCTGTTAAAGGCCGCTTTAGTTTGTTTTTCCTATATCTTAACAGTGCACGTGTTAGCTGTGTGTCTATAACCGTATTCTAAGATGTTACTGGTATTACGATTTTCAACATTGTCAAATGTGGCCGGTTCTCTGTAACAAAACCACAAGTATCTTGTATCAGGTAGTATCATTGTATTGTACCCCTTACATCTTGAAGCTTAGAATCGTGCTACGATTTCATAACACCCCATTTACTGAATTGTAATTGATAGTCCGCCGGTCATGTCTGGTACAAGGTTGGTGCCTAGAATCATATCATTCCTTTATTGAGAAGCAGATGGGAGCAGCTACGAATTAGTTTAGCTTTGCATTCAACCCAAATCCCTCAATAGGAAGAAACCTTGCGCTAACGCGCATCCGACGATACGCAAATCCGACTCTCATTTGTATTATTCCCGTTTTTATTCCGTTTTCGTATCGTCGACATAATTGTCACATCCCGCATCTTATTATAGTACTGCATTCATATCTTATGTCTACAAGAAATCACAAGAACTAGAACTAGAGCTAACGGTCCATTTTCACACCGGTAAATTCTATAACAGTCCAAGATGGTTCAGGCTAAGCTAGAATGTGGCATCTGCCACACCTCGTACGCCCCCGAACTAATGGATTGCCAAAGTTCTTCTGGCTCTTCTGCCAGGACTTTGCGTAGCAGTCCATCAAATGGGGAATGCAAGACATTGCGCTGTAAATTTTGTCAAGCGGCAGAGGGAACCAAACAACTGAAAGCACTAATCAGTCACGCCTCCGATGGCTTATCCAAAACAGAGACGGTCTCATCCAATGACCTATCCATAACAGAGACAGTCAACACGGATACCCGATTGCTAGCTGTTGAATTAAAATTGGAAAACGTGCTGTAACAATTCAGCGACTTTAAAGATCTGATGAGCAGCGAATTAGCAGCAGTCAAAGAAACTATCGAGACGACCCAAAATCAAGTGAAAAAACTCCAAGTGCACCTAGACTCCGAATTTGCCAAGAAGCTTTTATCTCTTGACGCTGAGACAAACGATCGTATTAAACCGATAGAAAACTCAGTCAAAGATAGCGAGGCACTGTACACAACTGTAGATAGTAGGAGGCAGCCACGCTGTGACATTGCAACACACGTTGGACCACAATCTCACCACTTTCGACCCAATACACGTAACCGATTCGATGTATTGCCCGATTAAATAGACTCTCAGAATACAGAGGAAATTATTGTGATTGGTGATTACAATGTCACCTCCTTCAAATAAAATCAACGGGAAGGGAGGATTCAACTGAAAATACTCGGCAAAGCTGATTTGAAAATTGACGAGGTCGAGGCATAATCGCAAAGGAAAGGATGCATTCATCAAAGGGAATTATAATACAAGTCGGAGCTAAAGATGTGTCGCAGACGGAATCGACATGGAAAAGGTATGAAGCCATGTTAAACAACATCAAACCTTCACACGCGAACCTCTATGTCACTGGCATCCTGCCCCATCCGAACCAAAGTAGATACAAGTTAAGCAAGATTATTTTACTTAAAAATCGCCTAGCAACTTGCTGCAAAGCTCAGAAAATCTCTTTCTCGGATCATTGGGATACAATGATCGACCCACAGTACTATGATTTTGATAGAATCACCAACAAGGCTCGCATTAACACATATGGACTTGATACAATCGAAAACATCCTTAAAAACATCGGCATTGGACTTGTCAACGAAAATAAGTCAAAAAGCATAGACGATATCATACCAACAACACCGCCAGCAGTGCCCGACGAAACGACACAGCGACCTCCGCCCGTTTCAACACGAGATACACAACAAATACAAGTGCCCATCAAAACACCACCACAGGTCCTAGCAAAAAAATTACTGCTATCAATGCAGCCCGAGTTAGAGGCAGTAGTCGCAGCTTTGCTAGTACAACCCACGAAAACGAAAGTCTTGGCTCCGACACAAGATCTCAGAGTAGAAGCAAAATAAGTCAAGCAAATCTAGTCAATGTGAGTAACGGTACTCTCAAATGTTACTACGTGAACGCTTGAAGTCTCAGAGACAAAATCAAAGAATTAGGTATCCTTGCAATGAAATAAAGTATCGACATAATAGCCTCACAGAATCGTGGATGAAATTGAGCACCAAACATTATTTAGGCGAATTTACTCTTCCCGGTTACTCATTATTTCACAAAGACAAACAAGGCCGAGAGGGCGGAGGAGTGCTGTTTCTCGTGAAAAACACTCTGCAAATATTAGGAGTCACCATTCCAAACAAGAGGCACTACATAGTATCAATCCAAGTAGTCGGTAAACATATAAAATGTCCCCGACTTCAATATCCGCGACTTCAATATCCCCGACATTGATTGGAAAACAGACGAATGCACTGCCACCGGCCAACGTCTGATTGATTTTGCAGACGATAAGTTCATGACCCATATGGTGAAGACACCCACAAGAGGTAGCAACATTCTTGATCTCCTATTTAGTGCAAGCGACTCTCATGTTACGAAAGTCGAAGTAAGCGAACCACTCGGAACTAGTGACCACAACTGTATCCGTTTTTTGAAAGAGCTTGAAATGAAAACATCAACAAACTGCGAAAAAGTTCTCAACTCCAGATTAGCTAATTTTGATAGCTTAAGAGAGTCAATGGCGTCAGCAAACATAACCCTCGGACAAGATGTCAATCAATCGCTTCACTATTTATTGACTGCATTTTAAAATATTGAACATGAGCATATCCCGCGCAAACACAGGCGAACAGCAGTCTATCAGCTCAAGTACTGGAAAGGAGAATTGCAGGGCCTTCATTCACGAAAGAAATCAAAGCATTCGATAAAGCAGCGACATCCACACGACGACGTAGCAAAAAATGAATACAAAATTATCAGACGAGATCTAAAGAGGGTCCTGAGACTTAAGAAGAAAGATTATGATAATGAAATTGCTGCCAATGTCAAAACTAATCCGAAACAATTTTTTAGATATATTTCGAGCAGAAAAAAAATCAACATCTGTAATAGGTCCTCTCGAGAACGATATTGGTGAGCTAGAAACGGACGACACCAAAATGAGTGTTCTACTTAATGAATACTTTTGTTTTGTATTTACGTTCGAGAATCAGGATATTCCTAATCCCTAGGATATCATAGCGGCAAAACGAATTGAAGCCCTCACCACAGTGAACTTTTCCCCCGCCGAAATTATTAAATATATAGTTAAACTGAGAGTCACCAAATCTCCAGGTCCAGACCAATTTACCCCAGAATTCTTAAAGAGACTAAAACCGAAATCGCCGAACATTTATCAAACATTTTCACCCAATCTCTCACAAATGGCACATGTCCCTCAAAAAGGAAAGAGGCCAATGTTACCCCAATTTTAAAAAAACGGGACAAAAAGTGTCCCGGCAACTACCGTCCAATTAGTCTCACCTCAGTCATTGCCATACTGATGGAAATTTTGATAACGGATAAAATTACAGAATTCTTAGTATCAAACAAACTGATTGAGGACTCCCAACATGGCATTAGACACAACCGTTCCTGTCTTACGAATCTGCTACTCTTTTTCAGAAATATAATCGAAATCCACGACACAGAATCTCCAATCGATATCATTTACCTTGACTTTCAGAAGGCCTTTGATACAGTCCCCCACAAGCGCCTAATTAGTAAATTGCACAGCATCGGTATTCGAGGTGAGCTTAACAACTGGATAAAATGCTGGCTTAAGGACAGACGGCAGTGAGTTGTACTTAACGAAGCTTCCTCCCCCTGGGGTGTTGTTACAGGCGGCGTGCCTCAAGGATCCGTGTTAGGGCCAGTTCTCTTTATAATATTCATTAACGATCTCGGTAGCAACGTTTTCTCAAACACTAGCAAGTTTGCAGACTATACTAAGATCGGAGGAAAAGTGCAAACTGAACTACAGTGTCAGCAGATCCAACTAGACTTGAACAAAATTGTTGATTGGTCAGAAAAGTGGCAAAGGAAATTTAATATAGACAAATGCAAAGTTATGCACATAGGTCCTCATAACCCCAAACACGAATATTCAATGTCTGGAAAGAAACTCATTCCCGTCACCGACGAGAGAAATTTAGGTGTCATCATTAGTAACGACTTGAAAAGCAGCAAGCAATGCAATGATGCTGCCAAGGAAGGCAACAAAATGCTAGATATGATATCCCACACTATCTCGTACAAAAACCAACACAGTATGCTCAAGTTATTTAATGCATTTGTTCGACCGCATCTCGTGTATGCCGTTCAATTCTGGTCTCCATTTCTTAGAAAAGACGCTATTAAACTGGAGAAGGTTCAACGTAGAGCTGCCAAACTCATCCCCTAGCTGCGGAATAAATCGCATAAAGACAGGCTTCGTGAACTCAATCTTTATTCGCTAGAGAAACGTCGAGTCAGAGGCGACATGATCGAAGTGTTTAAGATGATGAAGGGTAAGGAAAACGTCGACCGAGCGAGCCTTTTCACTCTAGATACAAGCGGAGTGACTAGGAACAATGGATACAAAATCGTTGGGAAACGTTTCTCACTCGACATCACGCACAATTTTTTCACGTACAGAGTGGTCGAAGATTGGAACAAACTTCCAGCGAAGGTTGTAAGCAGCAATACAATCAAAACGTTTAAGTTGCAGCTCGATAAGTTCCATGCATATCGCCCATAAATAGCTGAGCCGTTTCCTTTCCTGTAGTTATAAAAAAAAAAAAAAATGGCACACGAAGCTCTCTTAGACGTTCTACTTCAGAACTAATCCTATTGCTATCAAAAGGCAACCTAGTTGGGCCAATAAGCCTCTTAGACGTTCTACTCCAGAACGAATCCTCTTGCTACCAAAAGGCAACCCAGTTTGGGCCAATAGGTCTGTTGTTGTCTTCCTACACTTGTAAACATTTGTAAACAACCTAAGGTTTCCCTCACAAATACCGCACAAGGTCCCGCACAACAGCCCGCGGCGGCAATTCGGACTCTCGCGACTGATGATAGGTCTCTATCATTCAGGTGTACGCTGGTGACACGCGACCTTGTATGGTAGGTCGCTTAACGGGGGTGGCTCAACCCACTGAGCCACTTCTGGTTGACCGCGGTCCTGTCCGGCTCCGGTTACAGCCATGACGCGGCGAACGACTCAATCGTAGCTCGCCAATACGGTTCAAAATCTTAGTTTGGTGTTTAGCAGGTCTTTCTGAAATTCATCTTACCTTCAAGTAAAGTACGAGCTCCTTCTACCGGACTTCAGTTGACACCAGCTACGCATCTCTCTTCTTCTGTTTATCTTACGAAGCTCTACAAACATCTGATCTTCAAGAGGTCAGCCTTCACTGGAGTGCAAGTTCTGCAGTCCGTCTTTTGCTGTTCACCTTCTCTACAGAGAGAGTGCGAGCTCCCTCAACAAGACTGCATTAGACTTCTGCAGTTCATCTATCTTGGCCAGGACTGTACCCAAGAAGAAGTTGATCTTGGATTAGTTTATTTCTGCGGCATTTGTATTGATTTAATTGCTTTTTGAAAATTCATCATGTGGATACTCCTGGGTATATCCAGCGTCATTTCTTTTGTCTTTTTGAAGATTTTAATTTATATTTACTCCCACCTGACGAGCTAATGTACGGCGAAATGTGCGTCGTGGGAATCACATCATTACATTAACTTGAAGATCAAGCTTTGAATCCCTCACCTTCTGATCAAGCATGAATACTTTTTCACCATCCTTTGATCCTGTGAAGTTAATTAGAAGGCATGACAGTGTGGTCGGCAATAAATGCCCAACATCTACGGTGGTCTGCCTGTCCTGATCGTCGCTTCACGAGTGAGCCAGCATTGGAGTTTGGTGTTTAGCAGGTCATTCCGAAGTTCATCTTACCTTTAAGGAGAGTGCGAGCTCCTTCTACCGGACTTCAGTTGACACCAGCTACGCATCTCTCTTCTTCTGTTCATCTTATGGAGCTCTACAAACATCTGATCTTCAAACGGTCAGCCTTCGCTTGAGTGCAAGTTCTGAAGTTCGTCTTTTGTTTTTCACCTTCTCTACAGGGAGAGTGTGAACTCCCTCAACCGGAGGGAGTTCACAAGACAAGAATTTTGCGATGAAATATGTTGGAGAATCTATAAATGAAACTATGAGTCGGATGGGGTAATCAATTTTGTGGGTTTTGAAAGGAGCATAGAAGAGAGGTGTGATGTCTGTGTTCACATACATTAATCTGTACTCTTAGTCAGAGATGGATTTCCTTTTGTTAACTTCCTTTTGTCAGTGTGTTACGGGAAAAAAATTGTCTGCACGCCAGATAACAACTGACATGTTCAGTTTAATTCTTAGAAGTGATATCCTACATATTTTCATATATTACACCCTAAAAAGTATCCAAATTAAAGTGAGTTCAAATCTTGCCTAACTTTGCGAACACCCTGTGTTACGACAGATGTTAAATGCCGTAAAAAGTACCTAACCCTGTGACGGAATGAGGATGCATGTGGTTATGGTTTGGAGCCTCTCACACTGTGAGGGTCCGGTGTATTCTTGCTATCAAGTTTTAATACTGTCTACGTATTATAATCATTCTACGATCAATTTTATTCTGCTGATGATCGCCGTCGAGCGAGCAGTGGAGTGGAACATTTTTTCGTAAAGAAAAGATGCATTGGTGACATTTTGGCGTCACATGGTAGATTGTTGTAAATTTTAGGGCCTGAGACTGAAAACGCCTTTGATCTAGTCAGTGTTCTTCTGAACTCTGTGTCAATGTCACATTCGTTCCTCGCTGACCGGTTATGGGCTTCATTAAAATTTGAAAATAAAATACCGTTAGGACATGACAGTTTGTTCCGAATTTTGTAAACACGTATAGCTTCATTAAGTTCTAGTTGTTCGTTTATGTTTAACCAGCCGAGTTTGTTTATCAGGGACATCACTTGACCACTCTTCGTAAAATTTCCGTCATGAGCTACCGTTGCAGTGAAGTTCAGGCCGCATTGGATATCGTTGAACAACGATTTCTTATATTTTCCCCAAATGGTCGGGCAGTAGTTTAAATGGGAAAAGATCAATGCATCGATTATGAGAAGCCTCGATTTAAAATCTAGTTGTTTTTTGGCTCGATTGAAAAACATGAGCGTCCCATTCATTCTAGAGCGAAGTGTTTCAGCATGATGTTTGAAGGTCACATCGGGATCAAACAGAACTCCCAGACTTGTGGCAATGTTAGTGAGGAGAATTTTTGGGCCAAAACACTAACGAACAAAATTGTCGGGTACTATAGATGTATTTGTTTTTGATCCCATTATAATGCACTTGGTTTTATCTTTATTAACTTAAGGCCAGTTTGAAGTATACCAGTTGTGTATGTGAGCAAATGCTGTTTCTGCATCTTTTTTCAGCTCATCTAATTTGTTTGCCGGTCGAATGAACATCAAATTTTCTATCATAAACATATAGGGTCATTTTTTGCGTTGTCATTAGCTGATGTCATTAGCAAACATGGGAGCCCAGCGTTCGCGCTCAAATTATTTCCGCACCCACGAACTATCGCCACTTCACTTCACCTCACTGTCATGGCCGGACACTGTCATAACCGCTAAAAACCTTTCATCACACGTGCTTTCGACTTGAACGATGTTTCAGCTCACACGCATTTTCCGCCACTTCAAAATCTACCACTGTGATATCTGCCACTGTCTTTAGTCCTAAGCAGGCGTACTAATCTACTGCTTATCCTTTGAATGCAACTTCAATAAAAAAACGCTAAAAAAACGGCATTACGTACCCTAGAAAAATACGTATGTTTGCCCGCGCGGGTTAGAAATACGTACCTTTGCCCCGCGGGTTAGAAACACGTACCCTAGGTTAGGTTGGGTTGGGTAGGAAAAGTTTCATTGAAGTGATAACCAGTAAAATGGTACGCATTGTGGCTGATTCTGACGTGGGCTGAAACAGAGTTTAAGCAGAATGTCACTGGCAGATATGACAGTGGTTGGTGTGACTGGGGAACGTTTTGAAGGTTCGCTGTTAAAAAATGGTACCGTAGGTAGATAGTCGGAACAACTTGTGGCTGATAAGGCAGTTGGTGGAGATGAAAAGAGCTGGTCTGACGTTAACTAAATAATAATTTAGCGCCAGGGATAGCGACCAACAAACATTAGAAAAAGAATAGACCCGAGAATCGATCACCGTGGGACACCAAAATTTACCGGTCTCCGGGAGGACATAATCTTTTTGTTTATGAATGCCATCAAGTGCTCTTGTAGAGGTCCAACGGAACGTGTAATGAAAAATTGTTTTAGTCGATTTATTTTTAGAAGAATTCCACGATTTTTATTAGAGCTTCTCCAGTAGATGTCATACGTCTATAAGCGTACTGACTGTCATTAATGAGCTTCCTGTCCTCTAAGTAGTTCAAAAGTTGGAGAGAGATTTTTTTCAGAATCTTCGAAGTTATCCCTGACGCTAAATTATTTTATAGCTAACGTCAGATCAGCCCCTTTCATCTCTGCCAACTGCCTTATCAGCCACAAGTTGTTCCGACTACCTGCTTACGGTACAATTTTTTTAACAGCGAACATTCATAGCGTTGCTCAGTCACACCAGTCATGTCATATCTGTCAGTGACATTCTGCCTAAACTCTGTTTCAGCCCACGTCAGAAACAGCCACGAGGCGTACCATTTTACTGGTTATCACTTCAATGAAACTTTTCCTACCCAATTTAACCTAACCTAGGTACGTGTTTCTAACCCGCAGGGCAGGTACGTATTTCTAACCCGCGGGGCAAACATACGTATTTTTGCAGGGTGCGTAACGCCGTTTTTTAGCGTATTTTTCATTGAAGTTGCATTCAAAGGATAAGCAGTAGGTTGGTACGCCTGTTTAGGAGTTAAGACAGTGGCAGATATGACAGTAGTAGATTTTGAAGTGGCGGAAAATGCGTGCGGGCTGAAACATCGCTTATGTCGAAAGCACGTGTGATGAAAGATATTTAGCGGTCATGACAGTGTCCGGTCTTGACAGTGCATCATAGTCATTTATATTTATATCTCATGGAGAGTGTATTTCCATGAAAAATCAGAAGTTAGCACATTTGACATGATTTAGTACTGTTCTAGAGGTCTTAGTACGCTCTGTTGACAAGGTGTTGGTACAGCATGATTCACTGATTACCGGCTTTGTTTGTGGCGAGGCGGTTGTGGTATAGGTGAGGAACAGTGGCTCAGTACCAGATGAATATAGGTGGTGGTCATAGGACTAGTTTCGCAGTGAACGTGGACGGGAGATGGAGATATCAGCAGCATTGGGGGAGTGTCAATCACTTGGTAGAGGTGTGCATCGTTGTGGAAGAAGATGGGCCTCTCCGTGTTGAGATATTCGGCGAAAGAGGCGTGGACCGTCTTGAGTGTTTGAGCTATACGATCTCTCATTGTTTTATTACATGCTAGACCTGCTGCATTCCTTGCTCGTGCAGGATGTGCAGTTCATATTGTTATTGGCGCATCTGCAGTTCTTGTACGTGTATTTGTGACATAAAACCACTAACAATATTTGCAGCTGCTGCAATTTTTTCACATGTGATAATCACACGGACGAAAAGAATTTATGACGTCATTAACAATGAACTACACCTGATGATGATTCGTTATCAAATGTTAGCATGTAAATAAATTCAGGTAACTATATA
>SDVV010022966.1:0-12844 GCA_016164225.1 Gammarus roeselii | reverse complement strand
CACTCCATCCATATAGAGGTTGACCAGCCAGGGAGACATCACGCAGCCTTGTCTCAGTCCCACTTTCACTGTGAACCAATCACTCACCTCGCTCCCCACTCTGACACATGCTCGCCTGTCAGCATAGAAACTCTGCACTGCTTTCAACAGATGTCCGCCCACTCCATACAAACGCAACACCCTCCACAGCGCTTCCCTGCCAATTCTGTCGTTTGCCTTCTCCAGATCCATGAAGGCCCAGAACACATCCTTTCCTTTGGCAAGGTACTTCTCACATACCTGTCTCACTGCAAATATCTGATCGGTACACCCTCTACCACTCCTAAAGCCACACTGTTCCTCTAGTATAGGCGAATTAGGAAAATAACGTTATCAATTGACACGGCAATGATGAAATGCTCTACCTAGGAATCACATTTTTGGTCATAGAAAAAATCAAAATATTTGTTTGTAAGGGAAAAAATATTATTAACCTGCGATAAGGACGAATTAATTACAGCCTTTAATTATTTACCTGTGACGTTCAAGATTCCCCCCCCCAAAAAAAAAATATATGTAGTACAATTAAGATCGTCATAACCAACACCTGCGGAGCCCTGTTTGGCCATATTCGTTATAAAAAGCTGAAAATACGCTGATCGACATTTCAAGCATCCGTCAATAACGGGTGCTCAGGAACCTCGTCGCGGTGTCTAACAACGTAGCGAACACCAACATTTAGGGAAACAAACTCACGCCAATTTAAAGTTTGTTTATGAAAGCATGATACAGCCTTATTTTAACATATTTACAATCACATTTACAATAAAAAAATATATCAAGACATGACTTTTTGGCAACAGTACTTGAACGAACAGCAAAATATAAATATATACAATAGGTACAAAAAATATTCATGTATCTATCAATTATGTTTGCAGACATAGATTCCAATAACTTCTTTCAGTTTCCCGCACATTGTGACTACTTTTTGCTGTTGCGTTCACATATCGCGAGCACAGTTTAAAACAGCCCTCTAAAACGATGGTTCAAGCATCTTGCTTGTGATTCGTACCATGAACATTGCGGTCGGTAGAGCAGAGGACAGTCGCAAGTGACGCCGTGTTTTGCGTTACCTAGCTCCGACAACTTTTGGCTTCAACAAGTTTGGTAACGGATGTCATATCTGCCCGCTAATCACGAGAGGACGAGGCCAATGGACGCAGCTCTAGCAGGGCGCGGCCAGACGTAGCTCTAGCAGGGCGCGGCCAGACGTAGCTCAAGCAGGGCGCGGCCAGACGTAGCTCTAGCAGGGCGCGGCCAGACGTAGCTCTAGCAGGGCGCGGCCAGACGTAGCTCTAGCAGGGCGCGGCCAGACGTAGCTCTAGCAGGGCGCGGCTTGACGCAGCTCTAGCAGGGCGTGGCCAGAGAGCAGCTGTAGTGGTAGCAAATGAGACCGTTTGGAAAGAGTGTGGCGTAGCTGGTTCGAGCGACAGAAGTGATGTCTGTGGTGAGCTCCATCAGGCGGTTTAAGGGACAGGGAATCGTCTTGGCACTGGTAGAGATGTAGCCACGTTGCGAAGGGAAAGGCTACGTTTTGAGGTTTCATGGGTAAGGAAACCCCTTACGTTAGGGTCGGAGGGTGTTGCGTCTAGCGGGCATAAATTTGTTTAGACCGGTCCCGATATTCCATGTTGGCAGCAGCAAATGTGTCAGGAAAGGGAGCGAAGTGAGTGCTTGGTTAGCAGTGACAGTGGGACTGAGACAAGGTTGCGTTATGTCACCCTGGCTTTCCAATATCTAGGTGGATGGAGTTGTCAAGGAGGTGAACGCATGTGTAATGGGTCGCGGTTTAGAGTTGTAAGGAGCAAATAGTTGTGGTCGGCAGTGGAGCCGGTTACTATTTGCGGATGTTACGGCCCTAATAGCACAATCGGAGAAGTTGTGTAGGCTGGTTTGGTAGAGGGTGAGAGGAGGACGCTGCGAGTTATGGTAAAAGTTAAAGCAAGGAGATGTTCGAATAATGACGATGCAAGCGGAATCAGTGTCCGCCTAAATGTATGGCGAGTTATTGGAGGAAGTCTAGTGTTTCAAGTACCTGAGCTACCAAGTGAAAAAGGCAAAACTTGTGGAAACCGAGATGGAATCAGAGTAAAGGAAGAGTGTTAAGTGTTGGGCGCACTGCAGCGTGAATGAGCTGTCAATCGTTCAGTATGGAAGCAAAAGAATGGGTTGTATGAGGGGACGGTAGTTCCAAATGTGCTTTACGGGCTGAGACGAATGGGGGCGAGAGCGGAAAAGGGAACAAGGTTTAATATTTTTGAGATGAAATGTTCAAGCGGCGTGGCCGGGGTGATTCAGAGGAGTAGGAAAAATTAAGACGTTGTTCGGATTAGGAAAAGAATGGTGAAGTTGCAGGACAGAGTAGATTCTCGTGTTCTTAGGGGGTTCGGCCACATTGTGAGGATGGATAATGAGAGATTTAGTGAAAAGGATGATGAAAGCTGAAGTTAGCAGGCATTAGGGAGAAGGGACATCAGAGTAAGGTTACGAGAGCGCGTACAGTGGTTAGGCCCAACTTCCCGCCCAGGCGAGTGGTAGAGAAACAGAATGGACATATGTGAGGGAGGAGGCGCCCTTTATGATGCAACAGTCAAAACCAGAGAAGGTTTTTGGGCCAAGATCCTGATACTGATATCGGACCTCACTCATAACCCAAAGTGTGTGTGTTGCGAGGTCCTGGCCAGACCCCTTAGCGGCACAACAGAGCCAAGTTTGGAATGCGTATCAGCGCATGAAAGGGGTGTGAGGTGCGCCTAGGCGTCGGATACGTCCTTCTGGCGGATTTGGTTCTGCGTTTGTATACTTGATCAGTTTGAGGATGTGACCCAACAGTCTGTGGAAGTTGAACAATCAATCAGACTAAAGGAATCGGCCTGTGGCTGATGTGGTCTGGCATTGCCAGTCTGTGGCTGTTTTTGCTATTAGTAGCTGCGACGTCCCATCAGTCCGAGTTGGAGCCATCACCAGCCGAGCGGTGGTGATGCGGCCTCAAAGTCTCGGCGACCCTCGCGTCCACGAGTCTATTGAAGGACTTAAGAAAGCCGGTAAAGAAATTGCTCACCGAGTTGGATGTTGCAAGCAGCCTAGCGTCGATAGCGCCGACGCTGGCCACGAGCGTATCGAGCGTGCTCTTCATGCGGTTGTGCTGAACCATCATCGAGTACTCAAGCCGAGCGATGGCCTCAGAGCACTCGCACTCGGTTCGTCGCCGCTTGCTGGGTTGCGAGGCGTCGCCCTCCGCATCTGAGCCGCCAGCACTACGTCGACGCCGACTGCTCTTAGCAAGATGGGGAGTACTCTCCTCCTCATCCAGACTTGCCCTTAAGTCCACCTTCCGTTTCATAAAAGACACTTTGTGAGACCGTCCGACTTTAGAACTCGTGTTCCCTTCTTGTCCCCCCTTCCTTTCCTGCTCCCCCTCATTTATCGCATCATCTTCTTGCACCGGTTCGTGACTGCCGTTGCTGCGGCTTCCATCGTTTATCGAACCGGTCTTATTGTCGTCTTTTGACTCCGATGCACAGTCAACGTATTGGATGGTCTGAAAAGAAACGAGGACACGACTAAGCATATTACTGCCCAAGGAATGAGCTGATACCGCTATAGTCTTCAGAACTAAAAAACGAGGACACGACTAAGCATATTACTGCCCAAGGAATGACCTGATAACGCTCTAGTCTTCAGAACTAAAAAACAAGGACACGACTAAGCATATTACTGCCCAAGGAATGAGCTGATAACGCTTTAGTCTTCAGATCTTGACCAAGAGGCCTCTGAAACTTATCGTGTTACCACCGCAGATGCGAATGCAGTGGTTAGACAGTAGAGCTCAATTGTAAACAATGCCATCAAGTTCAGTTGTAGTCACCGGAACAAGGTCTAAGAAGCGAATTTGACATCAAATAAGCAGAAGAGGGTTTTGCCAATTAACCATAAGCCTGGCAACGTACTGGAAGACCCAACTGCAGATTTAGGGCCAATGGATAGACTCAACCGCGAGGTCTGCAGCGTGGCAGGGCATCTCACGCATGAGACAAGCGGGTTTGGACGACGCTGCAACTGAGCGCGTGAAGAGATGTGAGGTAACGATAATCAAATAGCTGGTGTTTCTACTGAATCTGTGCTTTGAGTCGCGCGTGGTGTCAATTGATAGCGCAGCACTTGCATTGTTCTGCTGTATGCGGGCATACGAGATAAAAATGAATGCTGCAACTTGGATTCGAGACAGTCCGGATGGTGCAATTGGCGAGGAACAGTTTTGCTTCAGGAGTGGTAGAGGGTGTGCCGATCAGATTTTGGCCGTCAAGACAAGTCTATGAGCAGCGCCTAGCGAAGGGAAAGGATGTGTTCTGGGCCTTCATGGATCTGGAAAAGGCCTATGACAGGGTTGACAGGGAAGCACAGTGGAGGGAGTTGCGGTTGTATGGAGTGGAAGTAAATCTGTTGAAAGCGGATAAAAGTTTCCATCTTTGCAGCAGAGCATGTGTCAGAGTTGGGAGCGAGGCGAGTGCTTGATTCACAGTAAAAGTGAGATGGAGACAAGGTTGCGTTACGTCTCCCTGGCTGTTCAATCTCAACATAGATTGCGTGGTCAGGAAGGCGAATGCGAGTGTAATGGGTCGTGTCTTAGACCTGTTGGAAGCGAATGGGCGTAGTTGGCAGTTGAGCCAGTTACTGTTTGCAGATTGATAGCGGATTCGGAGAAGTTGTTTAGGTTAATGTCAGAGTTTGGTAGTGTGTGTGCGAAGGAGACTTCGAGTTATCGTGGGTAAAGAAAAGTAACGAGATGTTCGAGGTATATCGATGCGAGTAGAATTTGTGTCCTCCTGAATGGAGAGGTATTGGAGGACGTTCAGTGTTTCAAGTGTCTGGGCTCCCATGTGGAGAAGACTGAATTAGGGGACAGAGGTGAAGTCGCGAGTGAAGGAAGTGTGTAATGTTTTGGGTGCACTGAAGAGTGTAATGAGCTGTAGGACGTTGAAGATGCAAGCAAAGAGAGGGTTGTATAAGGGAGTAGCTGTTCCAACTATGCTCTACAAAGCTGAGACTTTGGGGGTGAAAGCAGAAGAGAGAAGGTTGAATGTTTTGGAGATGGAATGCTTGAGGGGCATAGCTGGAGTGAAGCTAGGAGACGATCAATAACGATGTTATTCGAATTATAACTGGGATGGCGAAGAAGTTAGAGGACAGAGTAGATTCCCGTGTTCTGAGATGGTTCGGGCGTATGGTGAGAATGGATGATGGGAGATTGGTGAAAAAGGTGATGAAGGCGGAGGTGAGTTGACGTAGGCCTAGAGGTTGACCGAAGTTTGGGCGAAGGGATAGCGTGTAGCAGGTGTTAGAAAGGAGAGACATAAGTGTGGAGGTAGCGAAAAACTTGCAATGAATAGGCGTGAGTGGAGAATGGTTGTAGGAGAATGGTTGTAAATGGATGATCTTTTGACGCTGCCCAGATGTTTTTCCCACCTTTGGCATCGCATTGAGAAACGAATTTGTCGTGGTTGCGGGATGGGGGAGGACTATTCACTATGACGCAATAAGAGTAAATCAGACACACTGTCGTGCCCTGCTGCTGGCACTGACCTTGGACCGCACTCATGACCCGGAGTGTGTGTTGCGGCGGCCAGGGCCGCCAGCTCAAAAAGACTAAGTTGAGTGAGTATGAGAGGAATGTAAGGACCCCTCTTCCTGTGGGAACCGCATAGTGTCTGTGTGTAATAGCATAATTTTCAGAGACTGGGGTGATTGATTTGCTATGTAACGTAAATTCCCGATCAAATGTGAAATCAGGCTGATCGTATGGTTCTTACAGGAGTAACTGTTAAGATACTGATACAAACGCAAGGAGGGTGCCGACGGCACACTCCTCTCATCACAAACATCAGCCCCGTAGAGCTAAAAGGTTCAACCAGGACCAGGCAACACATAGTTCGGGTTAGGAGTGAGATCCGAAATCAGAGTCAGCAGCAGGGCTTAACAGCTTTTGTTGGCTTACTCGAGCTGCGTCAAAGCAACCGTCACAGCACCCACGTCCATTCCGTTTCTCAACGAAGCGACAAGGACGAGGAAGCAAATTAGGGCATGGCATGGTCAAACCATTCTTTACTCACGGCTATCTATGGCACGTCCTCTCGTTACCTCAACACTTATGTCTCTCCTCCCTAAAGCCTGCTTCACGCCACCCATCCACCCAAACTTTGGTCTACCGTTTAGGCCCAAGCCAACTCGGCTCCGCTTCCGACTCCGGTTCACCAATCTCCCATCATCACCATCTGTCCGAACCATTTCAGAACACGTCAATCAACTCTGATCTATATCTTCTTCACCATCCCCTTTCTAATTCGAACAACGTCGGTATTGGTCTATCTCTCAGCGTTACTCCCGTTATGCTTTTAAAGCACTGCATCTTGAAAGTATTCAACCTTATTTTCTCTTCTGTTCTCGCCCCCAAAGTCTCAACTCCGTAGAACACAGTTGGGACAACTACCCTCTCTTTGCTTTCATACCCAACGTCCTACAGCTCATTAACTCGTCGGTACATAAACACTTTACATACCTCACTCTAGATTTCCTATCAGTTGCCCCTAGTTTAGTCTCCTCCACAGGAGAGCTCAGGTACTAAAAACACTGACCTTCTTCCAAAAATTCATGATTTTGGCGGTCAATGATTCAGCTTGCATCATCTTACTTTTCTTCTACCTACGTCAACTCGCAGGTTCCATCTCTCACGCACTCTGACCCTAGCCTACACAGTTTCGCCTCCGATTTGATTTGGACCTCATCTCCACAGACTGCCACCGGTGCCACATCATTCACAACAGCAACTGACTAGACTGCTAACTCTGCTCATTTGCTCCTAACAACTTTAAGATTAGATTAGAGTGACCAGACTTTCTAGCGCGCTGGAGTCATCGTCCTTCTGGCGCCGAAAGTCAAACCAGCAAACAGTGCTGCATCAAGTTAGTCTCTGTTTTTCTTCTTTTTCAATGTTCAAGTCAAGGTTCATTGTTGCGCAAAGTCAGACAAGTCCATTACGCGGCGAACGTCTATGGTATGTACGGGTGCCACAGGAGGTACAGGAACTCCTAAGGCGCTGAGACCATATGATCCCAGCACTCCCCGGATGGCAGTAAGGAGGAATAACACACTACCTACCCTGCTTCAGAGCCCCAGGGATCCGCAGTAGTCTTTAAGATGCGGGCTACGCGCTCCAGCACCAGCTGAGGGAAGATGAAGAAGAGACAGAAAACGGAGATCCCATGCATGAGATCTACACTAGGTGTAGGGAATTTCAAGCATTAGAACTGCAAGAATGGTAAGGAGAAGAAGGAATAGTCGTAGAAAAAGGTTGCATGAAAGACAGAGCGCAACTTTGCTGTTATTTGCCACCCAAAAGGAGAATAGTTAGAACCGGTATGTGAATCTTTGAGTATGTCTGTGTGTGCGTGCATGTGTGTGTGTGTTTGTGTGCAGCGACTATTAGGAGAGTTGTTAAGAAGGAGTCTGGGATAAGTTTAAAGAAATTTGAACTAAACATAAGATGCAAAGGAGGTAAATAAAAATTCAAGCAAATCAGGATAGGAGAGAAAAGGAGAGATAGTAAAGGGTGAAGAGAGAGGAGTCTGAAGGGAAATAAGGGTGTTCACCCCCCCGGTTGGGCCGTGACTCCGTGCGGCCCGTGAACCTAACAGATGCCTAGGGAGGGCTAACAACTCTAAACCTCGACCCATTACACTAATGTTTACCTCCCTGACCATATCATCCATTCTCACCTTGGTTCCCTCAAGACCACCCCACACCCCAGCAAGGCCAGAGTGCAGAGCATGACAGGAGGCACAATAGTCACAGCACGCCAGACTGCAAAAGCCCAGCAAAATGATGGAGCGGAAAAAAACTGGAAATTTGTGCTTCAGGCTTCTGATCATACAGCAGTTCTGTTAGTCGCAAAATAAAACATTGATACACTCACATATACATACAGTACAAAAAATACATACATGCTTCCACGCACATCCCTACAAATGAATTACACTTCGTAAGCCTAGTCAAAATCTAAAAATTCCTCGTACATCAGATCAGCAAGGGCTTGCTTATAGCGAGTGATATGCCAACTGCACTATGTCCATAAAAAAGATTGAACAGCCAGGGAGACGATGCAACCTTGTCTGTCTCACTTTTACTGGCAATCAAACACTCTCATTGCTCACAACAGCTATACGTCTTGTTATTTATCGAGTTTCCACAACCAGCCACTGGCGTGCATCTTTCTACCAACTGAGCTGCCGCTACCAGCCACTGGCGTGCGTCCCTTTCTAGCAACTGAGTTACCACTACCAGTCACTCGAGCACGTCTCTCAGTGGCGTGTCTCCACCAGTACCCTATCAGAGGAGTCACTAACCTTGATGACAGTGGTCATAACTTTCTGTGGAAGGCTTTTGCAATCAGGGGGCAGGCGCCGCACGATACGCCACAGCCCAGTATAGTAGGGTGGCTCGGGCCAGCGCTGTTCCTTGACCAGCAGAGCCTTCACCAGCATACGGAACTTCCGCAGGCAGCGGTTGTAGTCAACGTGGAAGTGACCGCGCTGGGGGCGGGCGAGGAACTACTATTAATGACTAAGTGTCAAGGAGTAAATATAAACGATCAACTTAATTACTCCTACATATTATATATTAAAACATTGTGGTCAAAATAAAACAGGGTTCTAACACAGGCTATGGAGTGAATTTCCGTTGCTAAAAGCCTAATTCATTAACTAAAGTCCTACTTCTCAGACTATTGAGCGCTTGCATTGCTGGCCACCCCACAACCTGGTCCAAAGATGTGGTAAGAAGTGGGTAATTTTGACTTTTGCCAGAAATTTTGTAAGCGTAAGATATCCGCCGTGTAACAGTTCCTGTGCATTAAATGTTCGCTACTGAGCTACAATTCCCGTGCATTGGATGTCCGCTACTGTGCTACAGTTAACAAAATTGTTTAAATTACCGTTTTTCTGCTCAACATATTTTTTTCATGACATCTGTCTTGCCTAACGGACGTCACTAAAAAAGGAGAGGTAATTTTGACGAACTTTCGTCAAAAAAAAAATCTAGCTGACAATTAATTGCTGTATATGTATGAACACAGATAATGCATAGTATTGCGCGAGCTAAACTGTAATGCAGAGTATTGCGCGAGCTATACTTTAATGCAGAGTATTGCGCGGGATTTACTTTATTGCAGGGTATTGCCTGAGCTATGCTTTAATGCATAGTATTGCGCGAGCTATACTGTAATGCGGGGTATTGCACGAGCTATACTGTAATGCAGGGTATTGCGCGGGCTATACTTTAATGCAGGGTATTGCGCGGGCTATACTTTAATGCAGAGTATTGCGCGAGCTTTACTTTAGTGCATAGTATTGCGCGAGCTATACTTTATTGCAGAGTATTGCGCGAGCTATGCTGTAATGCAGAGTATTGTGCGAGCTATACTGTAATGCAGAGTATTGTGCGAGCTATACTGTAATGCAGAGTATTGCGTAAGCTATACTTTTATGCTGAGTATTGCGCGAGCTATACTTTAATGCATAGTATTGCGCGAGCTATACTGTAATGCGGGGTATTGCACGAGCTATACTTTAATGCAGAGTATTGCGCGAGTTATACTTTAATGCAGAGTATTGCGTAAGCTATACTTTAATGCTGAGTATTGCGCGAGCTATACTTTAATGCAGAGTATTGAAATGGCCATCATGGTTATTAGTTGGCAGCTTTTGAATGGTGACTTGTTCATGCGCACAAAGAAGTCCGTGACATTCGGTTGGGGAGAACAGACATCCCATTGGTGGCCATCTCAGCTCAAGATCCTTTTGTAGCTTGTTAAGAGTCATTATCCACAACTTTAGAGGGACTCGAAGGCTTCTCATCTTACATAAAAAAATGGTAGCAGTTGTTATTGCCAACAGAAGCAATAAATTCTTTCGTCAACCATATCTTCTTTCTCTACTACCTAAATAGCGCTCAACATCGGAAATAGTTGAGTGGGTTAGTTACGAGCAGCAGCTGCTGTAGGACCAGGTGACTAGTGTATCAGAGCGTGCCTTGCTGACAGCCGTAGCAATGCGCTTCCACGTGGCGGTGGTTCTGTTGCCGGGGAAGTCGAGCAGGTAGCAGTGGTCATTGATGGTGTCCACCAGCACCTGCAGCCGCTCATCAGTCCAAAACAGCATGCGCAGGCCTCCCCGGCCAGGGCGAGAGTCTCGGAACTGAAAAGAGAGTGGGGAGGGCATTAGGGAGACACGTAGCTATAAGGTGCTCATTATGACCACCAGCCAGAAGAGGACACAAAGAAATAGGGTGACACAATAAATGGTGTCGGTAAATTAGATTGTGCAAGCAGCCGACACCACCGGAGCTAAGACGCGAGTAATTGCAAGCTCCTCTGTAGCGCATGAAGATCATCGATTGGGCGTGGTTCACACTCCCATCTGTGCTAGAAGTTATCAACCACCGTAGCTAAGACGCGAGTAATTGCAAGCGCCTCTGTAGCGCATGAACAAGGCTGCGTGATGTCTCCCTGGCTGTTAAACCTCTATATTGATGGAGTGGTCAGGGAGATGAACGCGAGTGTGTTGGGTCGTGGCTTGGAGCTGATGGAAGCGAATGGGCGGAGTTGGTAGTTGAGCCAGTTGCTCTTTGCTGATGATACGGCCCTGGTTGCGGATTCAGATGAAAAGCTATGTAGGCTAGTGTCTGGGTTTGGTAGAGTGTGTGAGAGGAGGAAGCTTCGAGTGAACGTGGGTAGGAGTGAAGTAATGAGATGCTCGAGGAATCTCGATGCGAGCAAAATTAGTGTCACCCATAATGGAGAGCTTTTGGAGGAAGTTCAGTGTTTTAAGTATCTGGGCTCCCATGTGGAGAAAACTGAACTAGTGGAAACTGAAGTGAAGGCGCGAGTGAAGGAGGGGTGTTAAGTGTTGGGTGCAGTGAAGAGTGTAATGAGCTGTAGGACGTTGGGGATGGAAGCAAAGAGAGGGCTGTATGAGGATGTTGATGTCCCATCTTTGCTCTACGGAGATGAGACTTGGGGGGTGAATAACTAGCTGAAATTGAAATTAACTGAATCTATGGGAGCAGGTTGTCAAGATAAGAGGAAAGATGCGTAATTGAGTTTCAACAAAACAAACGAGGTTAATGGAGTAAGCAAGGTAAAAATATATCCAGGAATTGTAGAGAAGGAGGTAATAGTGAAGAGTGAAGAATAGACAGGTCTGAAAGGAGATAAGGTTTTCACCCCTCAGATTGGGTCGTGACCTCATTGCGACTGTGAACCATTACTTTTAGGAGGGGTATGATGTAAAAGACTGAAGTCTAGATGGGATATTCGCCAGGAGTGCCCATCAGACTGGAAATACCAATTACTCTAGTCTAGCCTGCCTCACCCTCCTCTTGCGCCGTGCCTCTGCCTCCATTACTCTCCGCCTCCTAATTACTTTAGTCTAGTCTGCCTCACCCTCCTCTTGCGCCGTGCCTCCGCCTCCATGGCCCGCGCCAGCTCCTGGTCGTAGCTTTTGTGGTCCAGGTCCCCGTCACTCGCCTCTTCTGCGAACAGGATCGCCGCTCATTAGAAACACCTCACAGGTGCAACAAATACGGCACCAGCACTATCTGCATCAGCCAACACTCGAATTACCTACCCGGAAACACTAACCAGTGTACCTGTGACCAAATGAAAAATATCATCAGAGGAGGTCGAATAAAATTATCAACCAATGGATGAAACAAGAACTGAATATTATTCATTGGAAAGTTTGCAGTTGCAGTCTCAAATGACCAACGGCCATGACCAACGGCCAATGATACCCTCACTAAACTGACTATGTTGCAAGGGTAGCAGAAGTGATGCTCATAGAATAGTGGACATGATCAACCGACGAACGATGGGAACAACATTAGATGAGAGTGGCTAGGTATTCTAGATTAGATTAGAGTATCAAGGCTTTCTAGTGCACTGGAGTCAATGTCCTTCTGGCACCGAACGTCAAACCAGGAGTTTAGTGTTTCATCAAAGCCATAGACGAATTTAGTTCAGAGTGATTTTGATTTACTACTGTGTAAAGTAAACGTCCTTAATGCAGCAAATGTCAAAGGTATGCACGGGTGTCACAGAAGATAGAGTAAGTCCGAAGGCGCTGAGCCCACATGATACCAGCACTCCAAGATTGGCAGCAAGGAGCATTATCACTCAAGTGACCCAGTTCCATTGACATCTTCAAAGTGTCAAAGGCAATGTGCCTCAACACCAGCTGAGGAAAAAGATGAAAAATACAGTAAACGGAAGAGGAAAAAGAGACGGTAAACGGGAATCCCCACTCAGTGTAAAAATTCTCACGCATGAGAACAGCAATGATGGAAATGAGAATAACAGATACAGACACTAGGCCGCATCCCCTAGAAAGGGGGTACCGACGGCAAGGCGCACCTCACACCCTCACACTCACACAACTTAGCCCTTTTGTGCTAAAGGGTCCGGCCGGTAGCCCCTCAACTTACACTCTGGGTCCCGAATGCACCGAGAAACCGTCGTCAGCAGCAGGGCCCGACAGTTTTCACTTGTTTACCCCCACCGCGTCATAATGGCCGCCCCCCCCCACCCCACGACCATCCCGACAGCGGGATGACAAGGGCAGGAAAGCACATCAGAGCAGTGTCAAAATCAACCATTCACAACCATTCCCCACTCACGCCTGTTCATTGCACGCTCTCTCGCCACCTCCACATTCATGTCTCTCCTTCCCAACGCCTGCTTCAGACCATCCAT
>SDVV010022965.1:0-12844 GCA_016164225.1 Gammarus roeselii | reverse complement strand
ATCAGGCCTCTCATCCATGGTGTGAGGTTTTGGTAAGAAAGGTGCTCCACAGCTCATTGAAAGCTCCAGCATCAGGCCTCTCATCCATGGTGTGAGGTTTTGGTAAGAAAGGTGCTCCACAGCTCATTGAAAGCTCCAGCATCAGGCCTCTCATCCATGGAGTGAGGTATTGGTAAGAAAGGTGCTCCACAGCTCATTGAAAGCTCCAGCATCAGGCCTCTCATCCATGGTGTGAGGTGTGTGTGAGAGAGGTGCTCCACAGCTCATTGAAAGCTCCAGCATCAGGCCTCTTATCCATGGTGTGAGGTGTGTGTGAGAGAGGTGCTCCACAGCTCATTGAAAACTCCAGCATCAGGCCTCTCATCCATGGTGTGAGGTGTGTGTGAGAGAGGTGCTCCCCAGCTCATTGACAGTTCCAGCATCAGGCCTCTCATCCATGGTGTGAGGTGTATGTGAGAGAGGTGCTCCACAGCTCATTGAAAGTTCCAGCATCAGGCCTCTCATCCATGGTGTGAGGTGTGTGCGAGAGAGGTGCTCCACAGCTCATTGAACGGATTTTTGTTTATACTCGTGCTGACAAAAAACAGATATAACTAAATCCACAGATGATGCGTACCAAGTCTTCGTCAAAGTGAGCTGTTTTGATGACAACATTTTATTCCTAGATATACTCGATATTAACATAATTGAGGTTGGGGAGGAAATTCACCTCCTCAACCCATCAATCGATGGACATTGCTATAGGACCTTCTCTATTCCCCATTGTTCCCTTTGTCGAGACCGATGGAAACGTTACATTGGACTATTGATTGCAAGAAATATAAGCAAAGTAAGAAAGGTCAACAGACATTACCTGATAATGACACTTCACTGCTTCAACTGACATTCAATACACCTCTCAAGACAGACGCGTCAAAACGCTGGTGTCCATTTGTGGGCCCCAAGTGTACTTTTTTGAGCCACATCATATTGCCTCACACACCCCTTCCCCCTACCCATCAGTTATCATAAAGGAGTGTTCAATTACAACACTCTATTGTGGTAGGAACAGAACGACAATACAATCGGTCCATCACATACGAATAACAAACTTGTACGGCAAGTAACTCTGCTGGGCAACTTGCTCGCCCCTTTTTTTTAGGTTAGCAACCTAACATGGACATATTAGCAGCCTTACTTGGACTTGTTAGCAATAAAATTGAAATTTTTAATGGGTCATAACGACCAATGATACGCGGCATTGTTAGACGACTACGCAGCATTGCAAATGATTGCGGCATCACCCGGAATAAAGTTGATGTGCTCGACAATAAGAGCCGATACAAAAACATCAGGATTAGTAACGCTAAGGAGAATAATGCTTTAAGCCAAGATCAACTGCGTTTTATAATCGAAGTAGGTTATATGTAGCTGAAATGCAAGTGAAGCAATAAGATAGGGCTTAACTAGCGGTGGGCGGGGGCTGGCCGGAGTCAGGCGGCAGGACCGGATGTGAGCGGAGTCACTGATAAGGCAGGCGGCGACGCGGAGGGGTGGAAGGGGCCTGGGAGGCTTTCAGTCCATGCTCTCGAATATATATTTGGGAAGGTTTGATGTTATGAACAAGTTAATTTATATGAATTATTATTGATTATTGTATTAATAAATGTTTTTTCTTCTTTAGATGACTGTATTGGGGTATACTTGGTTAGTAACTACAGCTCATCATATATATATACGGATTAATTATAGGTTGGAATATTGTTAAACCACATTGTGGACGGAGGGGGGAAAATTTAGGGATCCCCTAATCAAAAAGTTGGATGCTCTCCCTGAAAATTAGATGAAATTGTTCATATCTGTTTTTTGTCTTCTCAGTATTATTCCATGACTGATTTGTCATTATTTCTATTTTATGAGTGTCTGTTTCATTATATATTTATGTCTGGTTTCACGATTCTAACTTTTTTCTGTACATTCATGTTATATTCTTATCTAGTTGGGGTATAATTGACTCATTCGGTGGTTGGTTGAGTGTTCTTAGCAGTTGGATGCTTGGTTTAAGCCTGTTGGTTGGATTTGGGCAAATGTTTTGCATTTTACATCTTTTTATTTCATATGTATACAATATCTATAGGAATAGTATGGTTTATTAGTTTGGTAATTGGGGCGTTGATGTATATATTTCTAAGGATGCAGTACCTTCGTTACGAGAATCTATCTACCCCATAACGCATTATCCAGTTTTGAAGCAGATATATCGGTGTCATCATGTATCCGAATGTTCCAAATGAATCGTTATCAAGCGTATGTAGACTGTTCGGGTAGTCTAATCTCGATTTTTTTTGTACAGTGAGTATCGGTTGGATGCTAGCTCTATAGCGAGAGTAGCTGAACGTTATGGACTTATTGAAAGTTATTCAATTGTGTATGTATACCTAGTAATGATCGGTTAATATATGTTGTATTTGTAATGTTTTCGGAATTCTGATTAGGTATCCCATACAATTATATAAATTTTAAGATATTTTAGGTTTGCATCTTCCACGTAGCACAATATTTCAGTCGTAATTGGTCGGTTTTTGCATCATTTTGGTATTTTTATGAATATATATGACATTCTTTCACGATTAGCCTTGGTTACTTTTTTTAGAGAAGATTCAATTTAACCCTGTTATGGACTGAGTTGGAAAATAATCTCATCAGATTTGTATATACTATAGCGTGTTCGAGTAGGAGTACTCCACATCAATTACTATATGTTTAAGCGTATGTTGCTCGCATGTCTTGGCAACTTATTCACGATAGTTGTTTGGTTGGTTACATGCTAGTTTTTTCTCGTACATCATGGTTTTTGGTGTATGTTTTGGATATGGAAGAGAATTAGACTTCTTGCTTTATTATGACTCAGCGTTTTAGTATATTTCATTCAGTTTGTATGTTTTCTGTACAGTTTCCATCTTCGATGCAAGGTTGAGGGTATTTTATTCAATTATAAGAATCTTAGGATAAATTATCTTGGTATCTGTAATGTAGAACATTATTTCAGGTAAAATTTAGTTACATGTTGCAAATTTTTAGTTTTTTATACATCTTTTCACATCCTGGTACAATGTTTGACGTGGATATTATAGATATTGAAGATTCAATTTGTTACAAACTTGGTCTTGTTGTTAGAATATTATATGTTTATTGTAGGACCATACTTCAATGTTTAGGAGGAGTTAGAGAGTCCCCTAAGCAAAAGCTCGTTGCGCTTACGTTTATTTGCATAAGTAGACCGATTTACTATGACTTTTTATTTTTGATGTTAATTAGAGCAGAGTGGAGGATTACCTAGTTATTTTATCATTTTTGTATGATTTTTTCCACGATAATCATAGAAGTTGAATGTTTCATAGGTGTAAATCCCTACTGCATCTATGTGGAGTTTCGTCATTGAACCCCAGCAAGTGTTTAGTCTAAAGTTTTAGAAGACGATTTACTGGATGGAGGGTCCTGGTGTAGAGGCGGCTTACACTCCTGGCAGTAATTTTTTAAATATTATTAAATAATTTATTTCCATCGTCTAGCAATGGGTTTTCAATACTTAGGTTTAATACATTAAACTTAGTATTCAAATGCGCTATTTGAATTAGCGAAACGAGAGATAAAGGGAATTTGTGACAGCACATCTGTCGGTGGCCGGTTTGTAGCTACTTCATGTTTCAAAACACGATTCACAATATATGTTATTGAAAATCTTATAAAAACCACATGTGCATGGGATTGGTGAATCCAAAATGAATACATCGCAGCTCATCTCTAGTGTGCTGCTGGCTCGCCTTCATGGAACTGAATGGAATTCACAATATACCATCATACATGTACACACACAAATACACATTCAAATGTGCACACACCTACCTACATATATGGATGACAATAAGTGTAATACACATTCATATGTGCACACACCTGCCTACATATATGGAAGTCAATCAGTTTAATACACATTCATAAGTGTTCGCTGTACACCAGCCTACTTATATGAATGACAATTAGTATAATACACATTAATATGTACTCTTACCTACCTACATATATGGATGAACGATCAGTATAACACACATTCATGTGTGCACACACCTACCTTCATGTATGGATGACAATCAGTATAATACACATTCATATGTGCACACACATACCTACATATATGGATGACAGTTAGTATAATTATGAAATTATTATTATATCCTTTACATCAATCATCTGGCAATGGGTTTTAATTTTTTTTTTTAATAGTACACATGAAACTTTATTGCCGTGAACACTATTTGAATTGAAGTACACGAAAATCAAATTTGAAATTCATCGCTGGTTCTGATTTCATGCGACAGATTATAAATTATAATATCATAATCAATGATCGTCAGCAAATATCTTATTTGAGGTAAGAATCGGGAGCGTCTGGCACGAAATACATGCGGTGGGGCGATCACGAAATACATGGGATTGGGAAAATTACGAAATACATAGGATTGGGAAAACCGCCAACACATAAGGCTAAGAAATTCTGAGAACATGGGGTTGGGAAATCGAAATGTGCTAACATATTGTAAAGATGGGGTAAGATATGAATACTAAAGGGTTGAATAGGTGGCATAAATTGTACATAAAATATATACATATTCCATGGCAAAATGCGCTAACATATCGTAAAGATGGGTATAAAACATTGTATGAAATAATGAAGTGGTGAATAGACTACATAAGTTATTCATCAAATATGTACATAGCACTGAAATATATACACTTCAGTACCGCTAGGAAATGATTCAATGATTGCCAATCAGAATAATTCGATACTGGAGTACAGAAACCGTATTAATATACTTCTGTTATAGAAGATGAAGCACAATATTTTCTTATGTGACAATGATTGTATCTTCAAAAATGGTACGGTAAATGGTAGATATGATTCAATAAATTAGATTCTCGTCGAGTTGGCCTCTGTCAAAGCTGGGAGCTACCTATCGTTCCTCGAAAGTTGAATTTGAATTCGTCACTGCTAATTTCTAGGGGCCGTCGGTTCGGATTACATAGAGCGAAATGTTATTTACTATAGTATCATCTGTGCACATACAGAAATGTATAGTTTGACAAAATAATTCCGACTTCATAGCGTTGGAAAAACCAGTGATACGCGGGGCTGAGAAATAAAAATACTAGGGGCTGATAAACAACGAAAATACATGGGTGTGGAAAATAACAAGTACATGTGGTGGCAAATCACGAATGCATGCGGTTAGAGTCCCGAGAACATGGGGTTGGAACATCAAAATGTGCCAAAATATTGTAATGAGTAGTCTACATTATTGTACGATGACAAAGATATGGATGGATAACATGAATTATACAGAAAATATGAATACAATATAGAGTTGGGAAAATCGAAAAGCACTAACATATTGTAAGGATGGGTCTAAGCCATTGTATTAACAATGAAGGGGTGAATAGGCCCAACAATTGAATATACAATATACACACTTCAAGACCGCTAGGAAATTATTAAATGATTGACAATCAGAAATTATGCAATGCTGGAGTCCACAAGTTGGATGAATATACATTAGTTATAGAAGACAAATCAAAATGTTAGCTTATGAGGCAATGATTGTATCATCAAAAATGGTACGGTAATAGTTAGAAATGATTCAATGAATTATATTAAAATCGAGTAAACCTTTGTCAAGTTAGACGCTGCCTATCGTTCCTCGAAAAAACTGAGTTCGTATTTTAATTATACTAAAACGAGTGGAACATTTAAAACATAGAAATAGACAGAACGGTAACAACATAGAAAACATATGTATCGTCTGAGTAAAAACGATTAGATGGTGTCTCAATGTTGAGAGTCATGGTGGTGGTGGTCGCTCATAAACTGAAATGCATTTTCTGGTTATTGGTATTATGCATTTAGCTTGCGTTTGCTGGCAAAGTTACCGTTTTGAATTGATCGGTCAACAGATGTTCATTAAGCCTATCCTTGAAGGACTTGTTGGATTCAAGATGTTTGAGGCTTGTCATGGGAGGTTGTTTCAGGATTTTGGTCCAGTAATCGAAAAAGCTCGACAGGCAGTTTCTGTTTTCCTGTGTTCAACGTGCAGAGTATCATTATTTCTTGTGAATCGATTGTTCTTTTCACCTCGAGATGATATGTGCCTTTGGCTGCCGGGTGAATGTTTTTCTAGAAGATCTTCATGAATTCTGATCGACTCATGGAGTGCCAGTTTGTTGTCGATATTGTAATTTTTCGAGGAGAGGATTTACGTGGTCTCGTTTTCTGTGGTTACCATCGCATGTTATTCATGCTGCAAAGTTTATACAACCTTGTATGTTCTCTCTTTGGGTTTTGGTGCATTTCCCCCAAATCGGAAGACAGTAGTTAATGTGAGAAAATATTAGAGCGTGGACAATCAGTAATCTTGATTTGAAATCCAATTATTTTTTTACGGAGTTTAGGAACAAAAGTGTTCCATTCAGCTTGGAACACAGAGTAGTTACGTGGTGTTTGAAGAAAATATCGGGATCAAACCATACTCCCAGACTCATAACTTTACCTTCAACAGGAATGTCAGACTTGCCAATCCTGATAGAGAAATTCAATGGAACTGCTTTTCTTTTTGAGTTTGAGCCGAACAAGATGCATTTTGTTTTTTCAGAGTTGAGTTTGAGTCCATTTTCATCATACCAAGATTTCAGATTCAGATCCGACTGCTCTCGGGAAAGCAATATTTGAACATCATCGGCGTACATTACCACTTTCGCTTGATTTTTTGGTAATTTACAGTCGATGTCATTTACAAAAACCAGGAACAACAAAGGGCCAAGTATCGAACCTTGAGGGACCCCAAAGGCAACTGTGGCCGAATTTGACATAGTTGCGTTATCTAATTTAACTGATTGTTGTCGACTCATCAAATAATTCCGATGTTGCGGAGCTTGCCAAAAAGAATTGTATGGCTTACACTGTCAAATGATTTCGATAAGTATAGCAATTCCAGCAGAGATATCTGCCCATCATCAAAGTTGAAGTTCATCCATGTTCAACGTGAGTTTTGTAAGGAGGTTATGCTCCAGGTTGCTGATCGTTGTAGTGATTTATTTAGGTCGTCAGTGAACAGATGCCTAGATTTTTATGGCCACACTCTTTGAGACTAGTGTCAGGCCCATTTCTGACAACTGTACCTGTGTACAGATTCTTGGTTATTTCCAGGATGTGACTTTGCTCGATGTTGTTCAGAGATGATGAACTAAACAGATGCATGGTATGTCTGAGGTGTTGTACCATGACTGGGTGTTACCTCTAAATTTGTTAAATACCAGTGGTAGATTGTTGAGAAGTGACCTAGTGAAGCATCGTAAAGTTCGTTGTTATGACACAGTGGGCTTTGATTTTGCCCTTTGCCCTAGCATCAGTTAGGTCTAGGAATTTGTTATAGATTTGAACGGATACCGTAGTTCTAATACTTTATTATGCATGAACTCGGTGTTTGTTTTAAATGTCAGATATTTTCGGTATGACTGTTATGTTAGTATACGATATTAATCATGAACCAGATCACGTCTGATATTTGTGTACATTTGATCCTGTGGGGTGTGGTAGGATTCGCCGTAAATCATAGTTTATCAATGTCGGTTAGGGTAGAGTAGAGAATCGTGTTTAGCTATTTTATAGTTGTTGTTATTGTATGATTTTGAACGGTTATCCTAGGAATATAACTATATTAGGGATAAATTCAAATAATTCATGGAATGTTGGGTATAATTTCACTTAATTGGATGTAGTGGTTCAAAGTATTGGTATATTTTTTACCTGCTGATGTTGGATCTGTGATACTATTTTGAGTTGTCTTGGAGAATCAGTGCCGGATTTGGGTTGAGAGTTAATGTTGAAATTCTTCTTTAATTTAATGTACATCTCAATTATGTTATCCGCTCGCATGTCTTCAATAGATGCTTATTCCTGCATTGCCTCACTTATATAAATGTTTGTGATCCATTTGCAGTTTATACACTTAGAAATTATCGATTAATTCAGGCTTTGTTATGAGATTTCGTTCCAATTCAGAATATCTGACTTATTCGAGCATTCACTATATCCACTTTGGCATTTTTCACTAAAGGTTTGTGATAATGGCTGTAAACCTCACCCATCCCAACCTATCCTAACCTATTCTAACCAAAAGTTCATTTTTTTTCCGTTTTCATTCTTATGTGAGGTATTTCTTTTTTGATTTAAGCTTTGTTCATATCAAATATATCCACTTGGCTCTACAAATTTTCCAATCTTCAGCAGATTGTATACCTACATATTTATATATATTTTTTCACTTTGCTTGTTACAAGTCCCCTTATATCGTTTAGTTTCAAGTAATGTTAGGTGATCGTTCGCTAGTAGACTGCATCATTTTATTTGGTTAGCATGTTTTATATATGGTTTTTACTGTTAGAATATGATTTTTCGCGGTAATGTTGGATTTGTTGCTCCTACCATTTGCGTCTGTTATAACGTATATTGAATAAATCCACTCTAACATTTTTGCTACAGATCTGTGATGTAAGGTTCGCAGTCAACAAGATCTAGGATATGTCTAAGGTACATAATTAGCGAAATATATATCAAGGTACGACAACATAGATCAAATATCAATGAATGCAGAAAGGGTTGCCGTTCATCGCCAGATACGGTAATACCGAGGTAACCTAACCAACTTAACCAATAATTATATCGTTTCATTTGAGCTTGCTGGTTATGTATGATGATTAGTCCTTATTTTGTGCGATGTACATATCAAATCTCTCCACACGGCCCTATTTTACGTAGATTTTTTTCAATATCACACACCAGGTACACACATACACGCTTTGTATGCATATGCCGGCATATGCCGGCAAATGCCGGCATATGCATACGACCCTGTATGCAGGCGTATACAGGGTCGATGACGGCACTGTGCCGGCACATGTGCCGGCACAATGCCTATATACAGGGCTGATGACGGTACTGTGCCCGCACAATGCATATATATTGGGCGATGCAGGTACCTGTGCCGGCACGATGTAGACACACACACACATTTGCACTAATATGCAGGCTCGTTCATCATCTGTGAGATTTTACTTATGATCTGTAATTTCTGATAAACCTAAACCCCTTGCTTTTGTTACAAGATATTTAATGTGGTTCAGTTTTTCACATCATGTTAGGTGAAAGAATCCAATCATTCATCCTAACCTAACCTAACCTATTCTAACAATGAATTATGTATTTTCGATCGACTTTATATGCTTACATATGATTTTTTTTCTCAGTGTTTTTGGATTTATGCATAACAAATATCTCCACTTGACTCTATATTATGATTTATCCCTTTTTTTATACGGAAATTACATCGTTTGTTTGTTTGTTATAAGTATTTACATTTGATTCTTGATTTTTTTTACTCTATTCTACATCACTTTTACATGCTATTCAGACCCAATCAAAACCTAACCTAACCTAACCTTATGTATGGTATTCAGTCATTGATGTATACATATGAAGCCCTAAACACGGTTCTAAATATCACTTTACCATATGTGTTATATATTGCGTTGTCACTCTGAAGCCCATATTAGAAAGCAGAGAGCCGCCATTTTCAATCTTAGATGTATTTATTGTTACAAGTAATTCATTTGTGTATCCAGTTCCACTCAAACGAATCACCTTGTGTTTATTTTCACGTGTCTCAGTACAAAATAGTTACCATTTGTTACAATTGGCTGTAGATTTTAGATTTAAGAGACCCACGTCAATATCATCATATATAGCGTTTTTGCTATGAGTCTGCAATTTTCATGCGTTTGTGTAGGTGTGTGTGTGTGTGTGTACCAATATGTTATGCTCACCCAACCTAGCCTAACTTATCTAAACCAAGAATTCTGTACTTATATTCAACTCTTCATGCTTATGTAAAACATTTCTTTCGGTGATTTATGCTCTATACATATCCACTTTGTTCTACATTTTTATCAATCATAAGCAGTTCGAATGCACTCTTCCAATTTTGATTTAGCATCTTTCATCCATTTTTTCATATGTATATCATATCACTTTCACTTGTTACTCGCATTCAACCCAACCTAACCTGACCATGCTTTCGTAAGTTATTCCGTCATTGATTTATACTATATACATTTGAAACTCTCCACCGGGTTCGTTATATTACTTACATATAGTAGTTTTTTACTTCCTGGTCACTATCGCTCGTTTTTAAATGTAGATTGTTTGAATGTTATTCATATGCGTCACCAGTTTCACACAAAAGGACATATGGTCTCACACTGGGTTTTCTTACTTTCTTCAACATCTCCTGGCATTACACCATCTATCGTCTTACACCTATTATTTTCATACTCTACTTCATTAGTTTTATAATCTGGACCATGACATTGTTTAGATGATGCCATAAATTACTCGTCAAAATATTTATATTCAACTTCATTTGTTTTCTGCAAGTTTAGTTCGCACCCCCCCCGTTCCTCCACTACTACTGAAAAAACGCCAAATCAAGTTTTACTCTATCCTTCCTCAACAGTATCCCATCGTTGACTATGTGTTTGTACATGTGTATATTCAAGCGTAGTACGTTATACAATTTTAAAATTGTATAACTAAATATAAAATTCAAAATTTCAATACAATTTAAAATTTTCGTGGCCCGGACCTTACTTTAGTAGCCAAGTTATCACTTCAATAGACCGACTTGGCTCTGTTATCCGTCGAAAATGTTAAATTTTATTGAAATTTTGAATTTTGAATTTTGCTATACATTTTTTTAACTCATGTACATACGCTTGAATCTACACATGTACAAACACATGGTCAACGTTGTGATACTGTTGAGGAAGGATAGAGTATAGCATGGTTTGGCTTTTTTTTTTAATAATAGCGGAGGAATGAGGGGGTGTGCGGATTAAATTTGCAGAAAACAAATAAAGTTGAATAAAGATATATTGGCAGGTGATATATGGCATCATCTAAACAAAGTCATGGTCCAGATTATAAAACTAATGAAGTTGAATATGGAAATAATAGGTGTAAGACGATAGATGGTGTAGTGCCAGGAGATGTTGAAGAAAAAGTAAGAAAAACCCAGTGTGAGACCATATGTCCGTTTGTGTGAAACTGGTGACGCATATGAATAACATTCAAACAATCTACGTTTAAAATGAGCGGTACTTGCTAAACGATATAGGCAGATAGTGACCACGAAGTTAAAATGAATTATATGTAAGTGATATAAAGAACCGGGTGGAGAGCTTCATATGTATGAAGTACAAATCAATGACGGATTACCTCACGAAAGCATGGTTAAGCTAGGTCATGTTAGGTTGGGTTGAATGCGAGTAACAATTGAAAGTGATGTAAATATTGCGTCAAATTCAAAATTAATATGAATTACCAAAAGTAATAAAACAATCCACGTGTAAAAGGGGGTCTTTGCTCAATCAAAATTGAAAGAGTGAATTCAAACTCCAACTGAGAGATCAAAATGTAGAGTCAAGTGGAAATTTTTTAAATGTATAAATACTAAATCAAAAAACTGGAAATCATACGTAAGCACGAATAATCTCGAACGATGACCAATAATTCATGCTTAGGCTGACCGGTGGAAGCTATAACAAGAGTGCCATCTTATAACACCACCGAGTCCTGACAAGAATTTTGGAATAATACCGACTTTAAAAAGCAGTACATGGGAGTAGTCGAACGACCCTCATACATAAATCTCACGAGAAATATTAATAATAAGAATTACCCATAACATTCAAACAATTACATAATTTACTTATGAAAAATATGGACGAAAAACGCTAAATCAAAATTGTAAGAGTGCATTCGAACTGCTAATGATTGATAAAAAAGTAGAGCTATATGGATTTGTATAAAACATAAATCACTGAAAGAAATATCTTACATGAGCATGAGGAGTTGAATATAAGTCCAGAATTCTTTGTTAAGGTAGGTTAGGTTATATTGGGTGTGCATAACATATAGGTACACACACACACACACACATACACAAACGCATGAAAATTGCAGACTCATAGCATAAATGCTTTTATGATGATGTTGGCGTGGGTCTCAGACATCTTAAATCTTCAGCAAATTGTTACAGATGGGGACTTCTTTGTACTGTGACACGCAAAAGTAAACACAAGACCATTCATTTGTGTGAACTGGTTACATTCATGAATTAATTGTAACAATCAATCCATCTAAGATTGAAAATGGCCCTTCTCTGCTAACTAATAGCGGCTTGAGAGTGACTACGGAATAAATAACATGTATGTTAAAGTGATATTTAGAGTCGCGTTTAGGGCTTCATATGTATACATCAATGACTGAATACCATACATAAGGTTAGGTTAGGTTGGGTTTTGATGGGGTCTTAATAACCTGTAAAAATGATGTAGAATTGCGTAAAAAAAATCAAGAATCAAATGTAAATACGTATAACAAACAAACAAACGATGTAATTTCCATATGAAAAATAGATGAAATTTGCTAGATCAAATTTGGAAATGTGTATCAAAACTGCGAAGGATAGATCAAAATTTAGAGTAAAGTGGAGATATTTGTTATGCATAAATTCTAAAACACTGAAAAAAAAATCATATGTAAGCATAAAAAGTCGATCGATAATACATAATTCATGATAAGAATAGGTTAGGTTATGTTATTATTATTATTATTATTAAATCATTAAATTCCATCGTCTGGCAATGGGTTTTCAATACTTAGGTATAATACATCAAACTTAGTTTTTATATGCGC
>SDVV010022964.1:0-12844 GCA_016164225.1 Gammarus roeselii | reverse complement strand
GAATGGATTAAACCACGAAACATCCACACCACCGCGTACCAAATCACTTTCCCAGGACGTGACACACCGGAATTTATAGAAATCCCGGGCGAACAGGGAAAAACAAAAACTTACCCAGTGGCGTCATGGCCTGCTATGTGCAAAAAATGCCTGGAATACGGCCACGTCATCAAATACTGCAAACGATACATTCCCCAACGCTGTATAAGGTGCTCCGGCGAGCATGACCGAAAGGACTGCACAGCCCACTAACTTAAATGCTACCAGTGCTCATGCGCCTCCATGAGGCAGGTTACCGCGACTGCCCAAAGCAGATGGACCAAAAAGCAATGACAATCATACAAAATGACCGCAGAGTCGCACGAAAACAAGCCATCCAAATCTTTTATGACGAAAACCCAAACTGCCGTAATTTAAATTACGCCAAGGTAGTTAAATCCACATCTAAGTCTACCCCATCAGACAATGTTCGCGTACAGTTAACACTAACTACTATCATGACCCCAAAAAACCCCTCCAGTACTAACAATACCACAACCAGCCCAGCGACCTCCCTCGTAATAGATACGGGCGCCCCAAGCAATGAATCCACCATTGCCCAGGAAAGCACTGCGATGGATGCTGTCTCGGTCGACTACGAGGAGAGGTCTAAGAACCCGAAAAGCAAAAGGCCAAAAGACGATGATTCCTCCGACGACGACCGCGGGATACGCGACACCCTCTCGCCACGAAGCAAAAAGATTAGTAGCACCCCACAAACCACAGCTCGCCTCGATCAGAGCGTTGAACGACTTCTGACCGTCCTAACTGCAACCGCACCCAGCGAAAACCAAAGTGAGGTATTCAACTCTCAGCTAACATGCCCAACACCAGGACATCTCACAAGTAAGAACGACCGTCGCTTACGCGAGGACGCCTTGAAAATCTTCAACGAAGAACTGATACCCCAAAACACTGATCTACCATGCATCGCGCTTGACTCAAATATCTCAACGACTACTAATCAGGGCATTATAATGTTTAAAAAACCCTCCATAGAAGAGAAACGTGTCGCTCAAGAAGCAAACACAAAGATCGTACTCCCTCATCCCCTTCCTCCTACAAGAGCACTCACAGCCGAAAACGCAGTGAGTCTAGGAGATCATGTTCTACAGAAAGCGAACTCTCATGCGAACGCTCTCGATCTAGGACACCTGCGCCTCATAGACAAGAACACCACGAAAGTTCTTACAAACCACGCGACCGCTCCAGCCCACCAAAATATGGGGGTGAAACAAATCCGAAATGAACAACAATTCAATACTTCAGTGGAATTGCCAGGGACTTAGAAGCAAGATAGATGAATTGTTATCTCTTATCTCCACCCATAAACCTTTGGTGGTAGGCCTACAGGAGATCAAACTCCGCGACGCAGCCACCTTCTCTATCCCTCAATATGTCATACACCGTCGCGAAGGTCACAACAATGTGAGTGCAAACGGCGGAGTGGCACTTATGATCCACCAAAACATACCTCATCACCTCCTCCCTCTGAGAACAGAACTCAAAGCTGTCACAGTGAAGATATTTATCTCAAGACCTATTGCGGTGGTAACTATCTACTCGTCACGTAACCACGACCTCACGGAGGCACTAATGACCGATCTGCTAACTAACTGCATCATCCCGTACTTCTCCATGGAGACTGCAACAGCTACCACGAAGTGTGGGGATGCGTGAGAACAGACCCCAGAGGAGTGATAATGGCCAACACCATAGACACTCACAACCTGGTCCTTCTTAACGACGGACAACCCACACGGATCACCCTCGAAAGTGAAACCGCCATCGATTTATCAATCTGTTCTCCTACTTTAGCTCCCCAACTCGCTTGGGGAGTCCTGCCTTTATCACATGACAGTGATCACAACCCAGTGATCATATCGCTCCTGACTAACAGACCAAACAATCCTAACGCACAAGAACTTCGATTCAACTACCGGAAAGCCAGCTGGGAGCAATACTCGACACATGTCGCATGGGACGATGTGGAGGGCCTTCCCGAATACATTTCAGAGCACGACCTTATCATACATCTATACGAAAAATTCCAAAGTGCAGCTACTGCATGCATTCCCCAATATGTACCCTCAACCTTTTTCCCTAAACATTGGTGGTGCCCGGAGGTACAAGAAGCAAGGGATCGGCGTGACAGGATGTGCGAGGCCTTCCGCCGCGCACGTTCCCCCAGAAACCGAGTAGCCTGGAAAAGGAAAGCTGCCGTGTTCCGCAAACTTAGCGTGGAGAAGAAACGAGAAAGCTGGACCCAACTAGTTAATACAATCGATCAAAACACCCCTCTTTCCCAAGCGTGGGGAAAAATCAGACGTATCCAAGGTCGCCCCGAGCGACCTATCCACATACTGTCGAACGGAGACACTGTCTATTCTTCATACGCGGACATCGCGGACCTACTAGCTCAGACTTTCAGCCAAATATCACAATCAACAAATTATACGGCTTTTTTCCAACAGGAAAAGATCCTAAGAGAAATGAGCATATCGATTTCACTTCCACAAATGAAGAATTCTACAACAAACCTTTCTCCATCCATGAACTACAACATGCAATTGGCCACACTCGTGAAACCTCACCCGGGCCAGACCGAGTGCACACCAACATGATCACACACCTTCCTGACAACGCTCTCCAGCACCTACTAAATGTGTTCAATACGCTGTATTCAAGTTTATTCTTTCCCAACCAATGGCGGGAATCCGTAGTTATCCCGATACCCAAACCCGGAAAATGTCACAGCGACCCACATAACTATCGTCCTATTGCCCTAACTAGCATCCTATGTAAGACTATGGAAAGAACAATAAACTCACGCCTAGTCGACTACTTTGAAATGCATGCAGGCCTTAACAACATCCAGTGCGGTGGCCGTAAGCGCCACTCCACAACGGACCACCTCGTACGATTAGAATCAGACATTAGACAGGCCCTCTTCCGAAGAGAACATGTGGTTTCCATATTTTTCGACTCTTAAAAAGCATACGACACTAAGTGGAAATACGGGATCATGAAGGATCTCAACCGAAAAGGTTTGAGAGGTCGGTTAAAAATTTTCATCCACCAATTTCTACAAAATCGCACCTTCAGGGTCAAGGTTGGCGACACTCAGTCTCCATCATATCCGCAAGAAATGGGCGTTCCCCAGGGAAGCGTTCTCAGTGTCACTCTTTTTATCCTCAAAATCAATCAGTTAGCCGACATTCTTCTCAGAGACGGAAGACTGCTCTCATCGCTATAAATGGACGACCTACAAATAAGCTACAGACACCCCAGCCTTATAACAATTCAACATGAACTCCAGAAGTGCCTACACCTAGTCAGGAACTGGGCTTCCCTAAACGGATTCCGATTCTCGCCCTCTAAAACTAAAAGCATGCACTTTACCTTTGTGCCCGGTTAACACTTGAAACCAGCTCTAACGCTGCACAACACCCCTCTAGTATACGAAGAAACGATCAAATTCCTGTGTCGCGAGTGGGACCCTAAACTCACGTGACGACCCCACAGTGCAGCCCTGGCCACTCGATGTAAAAGGTCGACGGGACTTATCCAATCGGTAACATCCCTGAAGTTTGGTGCCGACATGGACACCGAAATGACGTTGTTCAGAGCAATAATACGATCGCGCATGGACTACAGAGCCGTTGTCTACGGATCTGCAGCTAAAACTACTCTCGACCCTCTCTCGACCATCGCAAACAATGCTTTGCGGATCACAACCGGCGCGTTCCGCTCCACTCCAATCAAATCACTTAACGTGCTCGCTAACGAACTTCCACTTCCGCTCTGGCGAAACAAACTTTTACTACAATATTATTTTAAGACTAGAAGTCTTATCAACAACCCAGCAATCAGCCACATCACTAACATTTCCGATAAGTGCCTTTTTGCGGCTAAAAAGAATTTATGCCCACTGTTTTCCCTACGTGTGGACAACCTGCTGACCTCGCTTAACATCAATCGTAAAGCTATTAACCCTTATTTTCCTACCGAATCCTTCAAATTAACACACCAACATGGATGTTCAACCCATCACCGGTCAACCTAGACCTGCAAATCTACCCTGAAGCAACTACTCCAACCAGCGCGTACCGGCAGGAATTCCAAAGACTACTCGAGGAAGAATATTTAGAGCACCGCCACATATACACTGACTGCTCCAAAACCGCGGACGGAGTGGGAGCCGCCGCTGTGTGCGGGGACACCCCACTCTCGGCCACCCTCCCACAAGAGGCCTCCGTGTTCTCTGCGGAGCTTCGCGCACTCGAACTAGCCATCTCTATCGCAAAGACACATCGCTTCCCCAAATACGTCGTATTCTCAGACAGTCTGAGTGTCGTCACCCAGCTTAAAACACTGCACTATGAACATTCAGTTCTACGTAAGATGCAGCCCGATCTCTTTGTGAAAAACCGAGACGTTTCAGGCAGTGGAATTCTGCTGGATCCCCGGGCACGCGGGAATAAGAGGAAACGAACTTGCGGACTCGCTTGCTAAACTGGCATTTACTCACCAAGAACAATTTTTTTGCAATACATTACCGGGACTGGTTCCCTATCATCAACTTCCATATAACATCCCGGTGGGGTGAAACGTGGCAACAAAGTGGACAAAAAAATGGGAAACAAAGTTCACCAACAAAAAAGACCAAGTATTTATCAACCGCTTGTGCCCGGGACACACGTGGATAACTCAAAATCACCTGATGAATGTCGACATAAAACCAAACGCGCCACCTTGCCCCTGTTGCCACCAAGTGGCTATCAGCGTGAAACACTTACTGATGGATTGCAGCCTGACGAGCGTTCCTAGATCCCCCGTGCAACCTACAAAGCTTACTCACGGACCCAACCTACCGTGAAAAGCTCATCGCTTTCGGAAAACACATCGGACTATACGAAGCTGTCCAAACCTCAAACAACTGTGTAAATGATGTGGTCTCTCCACCCCATTACGCACAGAAAGAACACATTTTACGAAGGTACGCATTAACTCTTTACTCTCTTGTACGTGCTAGTACGCGAATATGCCACAATTGAAATATGTACTGACTTCATCTTGACAAAACTAATATTTTCGCACGCGAGGTCGTCCGGACTTACCTGAATCAACGACGGTCGCACCCTACGGGGAGGCCTATTATAACTCACGTTGAGGCTCTGGTGGAAATGAGGCTCAAATAAAATCACGTTCCCCAATTCTGTCCTTTAAAATAATGCTAGTATACTTGTGCGAGAGCTCCTGTTTGCGATTCCGTAAATAAGCGTTTTTTCATTCTGTGCTCGCTCGCGCGTGGGCTAACTATATGTAATGTCAGTGGTTGACCTTTGCTCCGTAACTATTAACCTTGTGATGCGTTGCGGTTGGAGTTGATCTGATTCGTGAGACCGTGGACCTTGTACCAATTACGACGATACTATCTGTGCGCACTAGCGTGCGAAAATATTACTGTTTGAGGTTCTGAGGGGATGGAGGTGGGTATTCGTTTCGTCTGAGTCTTTATCTTCTTGAATGAATAAATGATAATGTAACCGAACTGGGCCGTGTAGTTGTAAACATTGTATTGCGCTGCTGCCGGAGCTGAATTTGTTCGTGTAGCTGTAAACCTTGTACCAGACTCGACGATGCTGCCTGTACGCACTAGCGTGCGTACATATTACTCATGAAATTTTAAATGATTGGAGGCGCAGAGTTTCATTTTGTCTATCTTGCTCAAATAAATAAAACGTACTGTGATGCGTTGCTGTCGTAGCAGACTCTGTCCGTGTGGCCGTACACCTCAAATTGGCCTCGACGATGCTACCTGTTCGCACTAGCGTGCGTACATATTACTCTTAAAGTACTAAATGATCGGAGGCGGGGACTCGTTTTGTCTGAGTCTTCATTTTACCCGAACAATGAAAATAACTGTATTTTAACTGGACCGCGTAGCTGTGAGCCTCGTGTTGTGTTGCTGTCGGAGCTGACTTTGTCCGTGTAGCCGTAGACCTTGTACCGATTTCGACGATACTATCTGCGCACACTGGCGCGCGTACACATTACTCCTGAAGTTTCAAGTGGTCGGATGCGGGGATTCAATTAGTTTCGTCTGAGTCTTTATCTTTCCTGAATAAAAAAAGAGTATATTAACTGAACTCGACCGCGTAGCTGTAAACATTGTGTTGCGTTGCTGTCGGAGCTTACTTTGTTCGTGTAGACGTAAACCTTGTACCAATTCCGACGATGCTACCTGAACGTACTAGCTCTGGTTAAAATTAGGCCAAAATTAAACAAATTCGCCGTTTGAAACCATAGGCATGCATTTACTCTCGGCCCGGCCTGCACCTAAAGCCATCCATAACGCTGCACAACAAACCTCTAGTATACAATGACCATCAAGTTTCTGAGTCTTGTGTGGTACCGTAAACTCACGTGGCGACCTCACATTGCTGCCGACACCATGCCGAAACATCCTGGAAATGTTCTGGCGATCAGGATACTGGCACGATGTTGTACAGAACATTAATGCATTCACGCTACGACTATAGAGATGTAGTTTACAATTCATCAGCCAAAACGTATCTTAATCTTATTTCAATCTTCAAAAACTACGCTAGCGCATCGCAACCGGTATTTTCTGTTCCAATCTCATTGCATCCACGAACGTACTAGCCAATGAACTTCCACATCGTCTTCGACGAAAGAAACTCTCTTAATACAATTCATAGACAAAGAGCTTTATGGACAATCCAGCCTTGAATCACTTCGCAATTACTTCTGATAGACGCCTCTGAGGTTTACAGAACATACAGCCCGCCATTTTGAACAACGCGGGACGACCAGAAGCCACACTAGACATCACTTTCAAGGTTATCTGATCATTCTCATGACCAATTCTCCGAATCAACACATCTTCTTGGATGATCGACCCTCCACCCGTCAACCTAGATTAACAGATACACCACTAAGTAGTTTCCAACCAATATGTACCGCTAAGAATATTCTAGACTACTCTAAGAAAAATATCCAGATTTTAGTCAGGTTTACATTGACGGCTCCAAAACCGTTGCCTGAGTGAGGGCTACTGGGCAACCTCACGTTCGGTTACCCTCTGAAGCCTCTGCTTCCTCTGGAGTGATATGCGCATTCGAATAAGACATTTCAGTTATCAAAGGAATCTTCTCTAATTACGTCATCTTCTCTCAGTATTCCATGCCCTACAAGGAGCCTATTATGACTCACGTTGAGGCTCGGTGGAAATGAGGCTCAAATCAAATCAGACAGTATGAGCGTCCTCATTCTGATTAAAACTTTGCATTATAAAGCACCACAAAAAGCATTGAACGTCCGCTGAAAACTATGTAAAGTTATATTTGTCTTCAGAAATGATGCCCTTTATTACTTAGTCATATTTTCCTTATTTTTGATGACCATTTTGAGTCATTCTGGCATGCTTTCACGGAGTTTCTTGAAATACGCTGGTTGCATCTTTGAACACCACCACATTTCGGATCACTTTCTTCAAATTGTCATGAGACGATGGAATTGTTTCAGATAATTTACTTTTCACGACATGCTTACAATGATCGATATGATTTTTAAGTGTGGGCAATCCCCAGGCCACTGTATTATTTTCTGTAAGCCAGTTTTTCACCTTCATGAATGCGACATGGTGCTTTGCTATAAATAAAGCTAGATCGATGGATTGGAAGCAAATGCTTTAAATAGTCATTCAGTACCACGAGGTAGCGGTTGGTTTTCATTGTTACGTTCTATAGAAAGAAATAAAGATCTGCCTTGACAGAAAAAAAACGCTCGAGAACAGCCTTAACCCATGACAGAAGTAGGGTACTTCACCGTCTGGATTTCATACCTAGGGTCATATCGGTTTGACGTGGAGGGACGTCTGACCTTCCCAGGCATGTTACGAAATGATTGAAAGGTGATTCCGTCAGACCACATGGCCTTAGACCATTGTTCTGATGTCCAATCTTTGTATATCTTAGCACATGCAATCATTTAAGAGAGGTTTACGAGCGGCAGTTCTGCCAGGAAGTTGGAGTTCCTTTGAAGACGCTTCTGAAGAGTGTGGATGAACACGTTACTTAGCTCTTTCGGGTGTATTACATTAAGCTGGGAGGCGCTTAAATGAGGTAGAATGATCTTTTCATGGTTCAGAAGCTTATCCGCTGCTTTGGTGCGTAGACTTTTGGCTGAACTCAGCAGGCGCATTGTTGTTACCTTTCTACGCCCAGAACGGTGACAAATTTCCATAATGGACACATTTTTCTTTCTCCAGGCTAGATAAGGTATGTGTCAACCATATTTTCGATATTTAAAAATAAAAACAATGCATAACCGAAACGATGAACAATTTTTATGTCTGTGTGTCTGACAGAATCAGGCTGGAAAGTCTCACCACAGGATTTGAAAACATAGTAAATCATTGTTTCGCTTGTTATTATATTCACACCGACGCCAGAACATATGTCAAATACCGTTTGACAACCTATCTGTCTGCGTGAGGCTACCATATCAAATTTAAGAAGGACCGCATTCGTACGTACTATCAGTGACAATGAAGGTTCCCGAAGCCCCTCCCCCGGATCTTATCACACTTAGCCTCCCTACATTTTATAGCCCCGCCCACATACAGATGCCATTCTCTCAGTACCATGACAGCGCTTCAGTCGCTTGTTGGAGCTGGTAGGAGACGGTGATGCACGGCAGCGCGTCCGCTACGCTGTAAAACAGTTGTTCGTAAAAATTATGGCCCCAATAGGTAATCACACCTATCAATTGTGTCACAGCTTGTCAGTTGAAGCGAACACTTTAATTTCGTTGTTTGATTCTTCCCGACCTAAAAATTCATTATATAACAAGATTAAAGTTATAATATAATTCTACTACAATTGAGCATATAGGTAAGCATACGGATAGACTTCTTGGATGAAGCGGGAGTATTTCTATTCCTAAGATATCTTTATTAGTTCCAGCTAGATCGAACTCTGTAGCTATCTTTTCTCATTTTGCTTATGTTATTTGCTAGTCTTCGGGAATAAATTTAAAAATTCCTTGTTTTTCCATCATCCTATCCAGCTGTGGTTTTTCTATTATGCCAAACACCTTTTGTGTGACAATTTTCGAAGTAGAGGAGCTCCTTTCAATCGCGAATTGAAGGCCTATTTACAAGAATGTGTAGGTCGATCAGGCCTTGAGCGTGAGATAAATTGGCCGCGTGCTGTGAATTCTAGTTTCATGCAGCAATAATTGTCCAATTGGTCATATAATAAACCTTCACATGTAGGAATGAAGCTCCCATGAAAGAATCACCTCGCCTTTCAAATTATTGACTCTTTTTTGTAAGGGAGACGTTTGACTGGGAAGTGTTGTCAACATCTACTAACTCAGCTTAAATTTCCTTTGGGGCGTATTTGTTCTCCATTATTCTTCATCATTACCTATACACACCTTTTGAGGTGGATGGATGATTATTCATTTTATAGATCATTAATACTCTATTTTAGTAATTTATTATTTCTTCCTCTATGGGTTCCAATATTTATTTGTGCTCATTTTTCATAGTGATCAATTTGTATTAGTTATGTGATTATGAATCATTAGACTCCCGCCGGGGCCACGGGTGGATTAAGGGGTGTGTGGGTTGGTTTAGTCCGGTGAGTATACGATATCACTCCCTCGCTGGTGAGTATTCGGTGTCACTCACTTGCTGATGAGTATACGGTGTCATCACTTGCTGGTGAGTAAAAGGTGTCTCTCTCGTGCTGGTGAGTATAAGATGTCACCCTCATGCTGGTGAGTACGCGGTATCACTCTCTTGCTGGTTAGTATACGGTGTTACTCTCTTGCTGGTGAGTATACGGGGTAACTCTATTGCTGATGAGGATACGGTGTCACTCCCTTGCTGGTGAATATGCGGTGTCACCCTCTTGCTGGTGAGTATGCGGTGTCACTCTCCTTCTGGTTAGTATACGGTGTTACTCTATTGCTGGTGAGTATACGGGGTCACTCTCTCGCTGGTGAGTCTACGATGATTCGGAATCGACGTTAGACCAGCGCGCTCTGCGGGGAAGCGTGCGACGACTTCGCGTTGGGCCTTTTGACGAGCGCGAAAGCAACTCCCACTACTCTACGTTAAGCCTACTCGGTATTCACTGAAAACCTACTCGGTTTCTGCGTTAAGCCCCTTCGGTATCTACATTAATCCTACTCGGTATCTACGTTAAACCTACTCTGTATCTACGATAAACCTACTCGGTATCTAAGGTAAACCTACTCGGAATCTTACGTTAAACCTACTCGGAATCTACATTGAACCAACGCGCCTTACGGGGGAGCGTGCAATGACTTCGTTTTGAAGATCCGGTGGAGCATAGTGGCAACTACTACTCTTCAACTGCTCTACGGGGAAGCCTTCATTAACTTCGCGTTGAGGCTCCGGTGGAAAACAAAAGCAACTACTACAACTAAATACACCTTGAAAGTGCTTAACAATGTTTAGTTGCCTAAATATGCCATAATAACGACACAATAGTGCTGTTAACTTGGCTAGAGCATCACGGCTGTTCGAACTTGAGCACCTGTCAGACTCACTCGCTAAGGTAACCGTTTGCTGATCCTCGAATGTAAAAGAGACTACTCCCATAACCGTCGAATTGAGGCTGACAAGGACCTTAACATGATGCAACCACATGCGGCTTCCGTTGAAAGAACTCATTTACCCGAAAAAAAGCTAAAAAATGTACAGAATTTGGAATTAGTCCATTCATTACGTTTTTGCTCATCTCGTTGGTTGGTCCGACTGGCATGTATTTACATGCAATCCTGCTGGACATTTTATCATTTCTTTCTAGAAGTGTTTATGATCGTTCTAGCGCTATACACACTGCGGTCGGGAACTGATGCCGAATTGTCGTTTAAAGTTACTCCGTTGGATTTCGTATGAGGTTCAAATTAAATTTTGATTCCCGGTGATCACACATTTGGTCTATTTTTGAATTAGCCTTGCTTGATGGTTTCGTCCATGCCGCGTAATACGTTATGTCATCACTGCCCTCCGAGATTGATTACATGTGTCCCGCACACCTTTTCGTGGTTTATACATCTACGCGCCCTACGAGGGAGCTCACTCGGGGTCGCGTCAAAATTCCTGTGGAAATGTTCCTCTAATCTAATCTTGAATATTTTTCTTGTATGACACGACATATAGCATGAAAATAAAGCGATTACTACTGTAGTCATGTTGGTCCTGTAATAGATAACATTGAAACTGTCCACAACGAGAAACTTTTTTCCCACCCACCCATTTGTGGATCGTGAAAATTAAATCTAATGAAAGAAAATGAAGGAGTTCTGAACGGAAATACGGCAAAATTAGCAAACTTGATTTCACAGCTACATGTTTTGACTGTTATTATCACGCAACATGCACGGGGCAAAATGCAACTACTGGATATACTGTATACTGTATACTGTATACTGAATATACTGAATACTGAATATACTGAATATATCGAGGTTTTAAACGAGCGTGAAGTAATCTGGCCACATTCGGCCACGTTCGAGCTCGACGTAAACTATTCCGAAGTCCTTAGTTTTCAAGGTAAATAAAAGTCTTTAAATATATCGTAGTCAAATTCCGTCGGCAACACTCGAAAGCTGTAGAAGATTACGTCTATTAGGTCTTGCTCTTCAACAGCAACACTCGAGCGAGCTCCTATAGGATCATTGTCAATCACTGAACGTAGCTTTGCAGGATAAATAGCACAATTTCTCGTCTTATGTTCTCCTTCAAATCTTCCAAACTCTCGAGTTTATTGATATAGACTCTTCCTTTTAGATATCCGCAGATGAAATAATCTGGAGCTGTGAGGTCCGGTGATCTTGGTGGCCAGGTGAATGCAATTTTACGGGAGATGATTTTTGTTATTGCCAAATATTGTTTGCAGCGCCTGCATCGGCTGTGTGGACAATTGTTCAGTCCTGTTCAAACTATAGCTCGTGACAATTGGCGAGATGACTAACACCAAGAATATATGGGAATGTGTCCGTATCTTCTCCATTGACTGTATGTGTAAAGCCCGCTGCGTTTCGAAATAAACCATAAACCGTGCAAAATTCCTGCCCAATTACATGGTCGTTCATGATGACGTCGTAAAAATTACGTCGTCAAGTTGGGTTGCTATATCTGGCGCTAACTTCTTTATATCTAACGTCAGATCAAAGCACTTGTGCTGAAAGATTTTTAGCGGTTATGACAGTGTCCGGCAATGACATTGCACTGAAGTGAAGTGGCACTTGTGCGCGTTTGCTGAAATATTTTTAGCTCTAAAAGCTTGGCTCCAGTTTAATTTATTGTATTGCTTAGTATGTATGATGTAGATGAGATTTTCATAATAAAGGCTTCCAATCGACAGCAACGAAAGTTTCGTACCATATGTTGAAAGTTTTTTTTTTTTTTTATTGGGGTGGATGGATGATTATTCATTTTATAGATCATTAACACTTTATCTTAGTATTTTAATATTTCTTCTTGCTTGGGCTCTATTGTATTTATCTGCCCTTTTTTCATGGTGATAAATTTTACATTGGTTATTTTTATTATATGCATCGAGGTTGGTTGAGACAAGGTGACCCAGGGAGAGGAGGTCCTCGTGGGATCCGCGGGACTCGGGGTTTCGGGAACCCGGGGGACTTGGGAGACCAGGTGGATTTGGGGTGATCCACTTGGATCTTTCTGGGGCCCTTAGGGACACCCTTGAGACCCTTTGGGAGCCTTTTGAGAAAC
>SDVV010022963.1:0-12844 GCA_016164225.1 Gammarus roeselii | reverse complement strand
CATTGGTTGTTTTGAGGAGCGTGTGCATCACTGAAGGTAATAGTTGTACAATGGTTGTTTTGAGGAGCGTTTGCATCATTGAAGGTAATAGTTGTACATTGGTTGTTCTGAAGAGCATGTACATCATTGAAGGTAATAGTTGTGCATTGGTTGTTCTGAGAAGCATGTGCATCATTGAAGGTAATTGTTGTGCATTGGTTGTTCTGAGGAGCGTGTGCATCATTGAAGATAATAGTTGTGCATTGGTTGTTTTGAGGAGCGTGTGCATCATTGAAGGTAATAGTTGTGCATTGGTTGTTTTGGGGAGCGTGTGCATCATTGAAGGTAATAGTTGTACATTGGTTGTTTTGAGGAGCGTGTGCATCATTGAAGATAATAGTTGTGCATTGGTTGTTTTGAGGAGCGTGTGCATCATTGAAGGTAATTGTTGTGCATTGGTTGTTCTGAGGAGCGTGTGCATCATTGAAGGTAATAGTTGTGCATTGGTTGTTTTGAGGAGCGTGTGCATCATTGAAGATAATAGTTGTACATTGGTTGTTTTGAGGAGCGTGTGCATCATTGAAGATAATAGTTGTACATTGGTTGTTTTGAGGAGCGTGTGCATCATTGAAGGTAATAGTTGTACATTGGTTGTTTTGAGGAGCGTGTGCATCATTGAAGGTAATAGTTGTTTTAGGAATGTGCTTGCAATATTGGTGGGAATGGTTGGAATATTGAATGCAAAGTGTGTTCCTAGAGGGTGTGTAATATTGAAGCCAACTCTATTTTTTCGGAAGTATGTGTGCAATATTGTTTGTACTGGAAGGACTTGAATATCAGGAAATGTTTGTTATAAGAGTGCTTGTGCAATACCAAATGCAATCGTTTATGCACAGAAAAACGAGTGTTATTTGCGTTTTCCAGGAACACAGTTTGAAAATCATAATAGCATGCAAGTGATGAACATTTTATGGAAATGATATTTGCTTCCGCAAGCCGTAGACGAACAAGTTTCCAAGCTGTTTATTAAAATTCGTTGGTGTAGCGGTAGGAGCAGCGTACAGTCGACGGATTGCCGCAGTCATTACACTAGTAAACTGTTATTTTTTTATAGTTGAATATATTTTTCTTTTCCAACACTTTGTATTTACGCATCATGCATTAAACAGTTATGGTTCAGAAGATTCCCGAGATTATTTGTAAATTAATATTTTACTTCATAGAGCGTGAACCGGTCGCTCACTACTACACATTTTTACATACACTACACATTTTACATTTGATCGTAAGATGAATAAGATTTGAAAAGGACAAAAAATAGCTGAACGATGCAAGAAACTGATTTAATTAATAAGGATTACACTAGCAAAGTGTTCTGAAGGAGATAAAAAATTGGCCAGAAGATTTCTTGCCCAGTAATTTGAATGCAAGACTGGACAATAGTGACTTGATGCGTTGAAGATTGACTTACGTTGTTTGCTTCTCTGAACAATTATAGTGTGATCTGTTAGATACAATCTAGGTTAATATGCACGAAGTATTTCATCAGGAACTAATTCATAAGCTCTTCTATCGGATTTTAATGATTTTTCTTAGCGCAGCTACTCTGATTTGATTTTTTATCCGTGCATGTTGATAAGTTTCGTTTGTATGCTTCAACAACCTCTTTTAATCCGTTCGTTTGTGTGCCTTAACAACCTCTTTTAATCCGTTCGTTTGTGTGCCTTAACAACCTCTTTTAATCCGTTCGTTTGTGTACCCCAACAACCTCTTTTAATCCGTTCGTTTGTGTGCCTTAACAACCTCTTTTAATCCGTTCGTTTGTGTGCCTTAACAACCTCTTTTAATCCGTTCGTTTGTGTACCCCAACAACCTCTTTTAATCCGTTCGTTTGTGTGCCTTAACAACCTCTTTTAATCCGTTCGTTTGTGTGCCTTAACAACCTCTTTTAATCCGTTCGTTTGTGTACCCCAACAACCTCTTTTAATCCGTTCGTTTGTGTGCCTTAACAACCTCTTTTAATCCGTTCGTTTGTGTGCCTTAACAACCTCTTTTAATCCGTTCGTTTGTGTACCCCAACAACCTCTTTTAATCCGTTCGTTTGTGTGCCTTAACAACCTCTTTTAATCCGTTCGTTTGTGTGCCTTAACAACCTCTTTTAATCCGTTCGTTTGTGTACCCCAACAACCTCTTTTAATCCGTTCGTTTGTGTGCCTTAACAACCTCTTTTAATCCGTTCGTTTGTGTGCCTTAACAACCTCTTTTAATCCGTTCGTTTGTGTACCCCAACAACCTCTTTTAATCCGTTCGTTTGTGTACCCCAACAACCTCTTTTAATCCGCTCGTTTGTATACCTCAACGACCTCTTTTAATTCGTTCGTATTTGTGCCTCAACAACCTCCAAACCTTAAATTAGATTGAATTATAAAATACATGAGTACGGGATTCTTTATTATTCTCAATGGAGTAGACTACTATGCAAAACCAAGTGAGTACGGGTATATTTTGTGTTATCATATCCTCTAGTATTAATAAGGAACTTCTTTCTTACACTTCAAATCGTGAAATCAATTTATGCCATATAATGTAGATGCGGAACAAAGATTATTTTTATATATAATGAATAATAAAGCGGCATGATTTCTTGATTTTTTTCCATGTCACTAACTTATCAGTTTAGAACAGCATTATACTGCGATATTTCGTAAAATCACTAAATATATCATATACGGCAGGGGGCAGGATTGGCCCTTCTCGTCCGTATTGGCGGTGCCCGTGCTGATCCGATACTGGTCATTGCCGGTCATTTTCGGTCATTGCCGGTCACTTACGGTCATTTCTGGCCGTTACTGTCAATTACGGCTCACTACTTGCCCCTGCCGGCCAGTACCGACCAGGGTCGTCCTTTACCAGTCATTACTGCCCGTCACTGGCCATTGTGGTTGGTCACTGGCCATTGTGGTTGGCCACTGGCCATTGTGGTTGGTCACTGGCCATTATGGTTGGTCACTGGCCATTGTGGTTGGTCACTGGCCATTGTGGTTGGTCACTGGCCATTGTGGTTGGTCACTGGCCATTGTGGTTGGTCACTGGATATTGTGGTTGGTCACTGGCCATTGTGGTTGGTCACTGGCCATTGTGGTTGGTCACTGGCCATTGTGGTTGGTCACTGGCCATTGTGGTTGGTCACTGGTCATAGTGGTTGGTCACTGGCCATTGTGGTTGGTCACTGGCCATTGTGGTTGGTCACTGGCCATTGTGGTTGGTCACTGGCCATTGTGGTTGGTCACTGGCCATTGCTGGTCATTGCCAATCTATACTGGCCACTGGTCATTGCCATTCATCAATGGTCATTACTAGCTATTACTGGCCATCATCGGTCATTATTGGTCATTTAAAACTGTAACTGGCCTCCAACAATTAGTTACTGACCCTTCCACACCGACAGTTACTGTCCAATACTCGAAATTGGCGGCTAACAATAGTCGTATTGGAAGGTCAACTTAACATAGACGTATTACAGGCAACAGTAAACCAGTGTGATCGTGTTACAGTTTAGTCGTGTTGCAGGTGACAGTAAACCAGTGTGATCGTGTTACAGTTTAGTCGTGTTGCAGGCGACAGTAAACCAGTGTGATCGTGTTACAGTTTAGTCGTGTTGCAGGCCACAGTAAACCAGTCCATCGTGTTACAAACCAGTGTCATCGTGTTACAGTTTAATCGAGTTGCAGGCGACAGAAGGCAGTTTGATGAGCAGGATTCTGTTACCCGTCAAAGTTCACCCCGCAACCCTCCTCACGCTCCAGCACAAGTTCTCAATATTGCCTTGACTCGTATGCACCCCAAACTTTCCCACCCGCGGAAACGTGACTAAAAAATTGTCCCACTCAAAAACTTTTTGCCGACTTAGGGAGGATCATTGCCAACTTTGCGTGGTTGAAATTCGTTGGTCGATGATTCAGGTTTGGGCGTCTGTAAGGATTTTGTATTAAAATGGAAATGTATATTTTTTGTCGGATAATGATACATAAGTAATTGAAGGTGTTTTCTTTCATTGAGTTAATAAAGTATCGAAAATAATATATGTACAAAAAATTTTCCTTTCATTTGCTGCATACTTTTTTGGCAAAACTAGTTGTTGTTTAAATGGCCATTAACCATTTATGTGACCCGCCAGAAACTCTCCGTCGGGGTCAGGTTGGCACGAACCTACGACCTCCAGTTCCCAAAAAAACTGGAGACCGCTACCCACTCAGCCACCGGGCTGGTAAAATTGGTCATTACCACCTGGTAAATAAATAATCATGATCGTATTCATATAAGCACTTGCGAATAGAATTAGGCTATTAAGGTTTAATGTTTATTCACTGACGTGTAGACATTAATTGGCAATGAGTTTATGTAAGAGTATTTCTTAATCTCTGTTCGTTGTGGGGCTAAGTTATGTTACTGAGCCATTATCCGTTGCAATGGAAGACGCTGGCAGTAAATCTGACTCTTTAGTTGGTGCTTAATGTTGATTAAACAGGAATGATGAGTAAGGAACAGGCTGAGTACGCTTTGTTCTAGAACGACTTTTGAGAGGCAAAGAAACATAAAAAAACTCTTCACGCACCGTACATCATGGGATAAGTAGCCTTCTTCCAGGGCTTTTAGGATACAAAAACTCATGGAATGGAGAGATGAAGATGTTACTTTCGTTGTTTTTTATGCCATAATAACGTCCGCCGCAGGCAGGCGCGCAGTGGCTGTGCCCATAATACCCTTGGGTGTGGCCTAGCGGGCAGAGAACAGGGCTTTGGACTCTAAAAATAAGCCTTGATTAGATCGTAAATGTAACTGAAAATGAAATAGGGAAATAGTATGAGATAGTCTTTAACAAACACTAATAGTTTGTTAAGGAAAAGGACGATTGTCCGGAACCAAACACAAATATTCACGATTTCGTACAGAGTAATAACCATTTCAATATGCAACGTTGAATGATATGAAACATGAAGGTACAATGACAGTAGCAGTAATTGGTATCCTTTACGGTAATAATTCCAACATTATAAACCGTCATATAAACTACACCGAACTGCACGAGCTGTTGAGGCACTTGGCTGCTTCATGTAACAACAAGCATATGCATACCTATTTTCTTGAAGGATATTGTGCCTACATAATAGATCAAGGCAAACATCAAACACTGTTCGGTATAACCTATATTTGGTAAAATTGATTTAGCCATTACCATAAAACATCACAAAATCACACTTCGAACAGCACTAACATTATTGAGAAATATTTGTTTGTGCACCCAGTGTCTAAATATCTTGATTTTTAATTAATGATTGACCCTGTATCTGCAGTTACAAATATGTACATATGTATGTACATACATGTATGGCAATACCTTCCTAAATACCTACAATTATCATGGCAGGGATGATGGAATCGATCTTCAGTACGTTATCAGCGAACTTTTACCTTTTTATTTTTCGATTTAGGGAGCTGGCGCTTTTTGTCTTGCATCAAATGTTTCATTCACATTTAACAGAAATTTGTTCCAAAAATTTAATTCTTTACAACATATCATCACACGACGAGAAGCTTTTGACGATATTTTAACTAACAGTGCTGTGTTTTTTGCAGGAGATTGTCTGTATCATACGTTTGAAACGGGATTAAAATTTACCCGTAACCTGAATCACCTGTTAATGAAAATTAGGAAACGGGACTAAAGTTTGCTCAGATCCGGTTATTGTTAGATGTGGAAGGGGATTAAAGTTTGCCCGTGACTGGTTATTGTTAGATGTGGAAGGGGATTAAAGTTTGCCCGTGACTGGTTATTGTTAGATGTGGAAGGGGACTAAAGTTTGCCCAGATCCGGTTATTGTTAGATGTGGAAGGGGACTAAAGTTTGCCCGTGACTGGTTATTGTTAGATGTGGAAGGGGATTAAAGTTTGCCCGTGACTGGTTATTGTTAGATGTGGAAGGGGACTAAAGTTTGCCCAGATCCGGTTATTGTTAGATGTGGAAGGGGACTAAAGTTTGCCCGTGACTGGTTATTGTTAGATGTGGAAGGGGATTAAAGTTTGCCCGTGACTGGTTATTGTTAGATGTGGAAGGGGACTAAAGTTTGCCCAGATCCGGTTATTGTTAGATGTGGAAGGGGACTAAAGTTTGTCCGTGACTGGTTATTGTTAGATGTGGAAGGGGACTAAAGTTTGTCCGTAACCGGATGTTGTTAGATATGGAAGGGGACTAAAGTTTGTCCGTGACTGTTTATTGTTAGATGTGGAAGGGGACTAAAGTTTGTCCGTAACCGGATGTTGTTAGATGTGGAAGGGGACTAAAGTTTGCCCGTGACTGTTTATTGTTAGATGTGGAAGGGGACTAAAGTTTGCCCGTAACCGGATGTTGTTAGATATGGAAGGGGACTAAAGTTTGTCCGTAACCGGTTATTGTTAGATGTGGAAGGGGACTAAAGTTTGTCCGTAACCAGTTGTTGTAAGATATGAAACAGGACTAAAGTTTGTCCGTAACCAGTTGTTTTAAGATATGAAACAGGACTAAAGTTTGTCCGTAACCGGATGTTGTTAGATATGGAAGGGGACTAAAGTTTGTCCGTGACTGGTTATTGTTAGATATGGAAGGGGACTAAAGTTTGTCCGTAACCAGTTGTTGTAAGATATGAAACAGGACTAAAGTTTGTCCGTAACCAGTTGTTGTAAGATATGAAACAGGACTAAAGTTTGTCCGTAACCGGATGTTGTTAGATATGGAAGGGGACTAAAGTTTGTCCGTGACTGGTTATTGTTAGATATGGAAGGGGACTAAAGTTTGTCCGTAACCAGTTGTTGTAAGATATGAAACAGGACTAAAGTTTGTCCGTAACCAGTTGTTGTAAGATATGAAACAGGACTAAAGTTTGTCCGTAACCGGATGTTGTTAGATATGGAAGGGGACTAAAGTTTGTCCGTGACTGGTTATTGTTAGATATGGAAGGGGACTAAAGTTTGTCCGTAACCAGTTGTTGTAAGATATGAAACAGGACTAAAGTTTGTCCGTAACCAGTTGTTGTAAGATATGAAACAGGACTAAAGTTTGTCCGTAACCGGATGTTGTTAGATATGGAAGGGGACTAAAGTTTGTCCGTGACTGGTTATTGTTAGATATGGAAGGGGACTAAAGTTTGTCCGTAACCAGTTGTTGTAAGATATGAAACAGGACTAAAGTTTGTCCGTAACCAGTTGTTGTAAGATATGAAACAGGACTAAAGTTTGTCCGTAACCGGATGTTGTTAGATATGGAAGGGGACTAAAGTTAGTCCGAAACCGTTTGTTGTAAGAAACGAAGCAAGACTAAAGTAAGTCCATAACCTGTTATGAACAAAACGTTAATCCAATATTGAATACCATCGATGATCGAGTTATTGTCATTCGTCTTCTTTTCAATTTGCGGGGCAATTGTTTCCCGATAGAAAGTAGTTTTTCCTGTTGTTTACAAACACTGAAGATTTTAGTTATTCCTTAATTTCCATCTCCAAGCCACACAAGCTTTCTTCACCAGGAGATCGTATGCTTTCTAGTGGCACTAAATTCTGAATGGGCAATACCAGGTGAGGAAACGGCAAACCAGTTTGAAGCTAGTTATAAACCTGTTATGAAGCTATTATGGCCTGTACGTTACGAGGCTATAAAGGTGATAGTTCAGCGCCGCAATGGGACTATGAAGGACGTTACGAAGGACAATAAGTGGCATTCAATTTTGGATTATGAGACGCGTAATGCAAAGTCACATCTCAACCATGGAAGGCTTGTTCTATATTTCCATGTTTTCGATCGCCAGTGCTGTGAATTTAGTTTATCGAAAAAGTATAAAATATACATTATGAAGTCATTTTTTTTGTACTGATTATGATTACAACGTTGGCAATGAACATTACCATAGCGCTTCTTGTTGATGTTTGTGGGCGGTTATTGGATGAGTGAATGGACTGCCTTGCCATCTGCCACCGCCAGCTGGAGAAGGACAGAGATTATGGTTACTTTATCTACTGTGGAATTTTTCTTGAAGGGTTGTCGGAATCATCTGCATAAACACGCATCTTGGGATGTACTCGGAGTTCTTGAGAACTCATTTTTGCATCCACCTCTAACGTTTTTATTAAAGCCGTGATGAAATGGCTCCACTGACCCGTGCATACTCTTATCTGCGCATCGGAACATGAATTTAACATCATTTGTTTAGCTGGAAGCTGGCTGACGGGTTGAATCTCTGCGTTCGTCTAAGACTACAAATCCTTTCATTCCTTGAGAAGCAACGATACGCTTGGTGGGGCAGTGTCCGTTTTTCTTCGTGATTCTTTGTCTCTACCTTTTATTAAATTTTTATTTCTCTAAATAAGTCATGGACTTAAATCAATAACTATAGGTAACACCTATAATCACCCTCAGCCAATTATACCGATTTTACCGACTTTATTCAAAATTTTGTTATGCAATTTTGACCAACTGTTTGAATACTTTATCACTTATTCAAATTACTAAGCCTACTAAAATATCCAAAACTTCAGCTATCGCTACAAAAATTGACTACATATTCACAACGTGTCTTTATAAGTTCCCCTCTGGGATAATACTGCCAGACATTGCTGATCACTTGCCTGTACCTTTTCAATAAATAGGAAGTATTTCGCTTTGGAATCCATTTTTGTCAGTCATGTAAAATACATCACTAAAATAGCGTAATATTAAAGACGGATCTCTGGAGTTGATGCAATTTAACTAATGTAATCATAAGTGTCAAAACATTATGGATTTTAGTAATTTATACGATGCTATTAACGACCTGTCAGATATTCCATACTCAACTAACAATAATTGCTATCCTATTAAAACTAAAACTTTGTGTCAGAAATCTGTGCTGAAACCATGGATAACATTTGCAATTCTTTCAATATTAGGGAAGGTGAATCATAGTATACGCAACACATGCTAAATAAAATCCTCTAACGCCTGTTTACCAAGTTTATTCCACAACTTGGACGATAACAGTAAAGAAACCTCGAAGCTAATTAACAAAATTCTCCGCCTACCAAGCTCGAGTAGAAAGAAAAACATTAAAACTATTACCCTAATTCGTTATTTTTGTAAGCTATAACACCACAAGATGTGCAGGAATTCTATTATATCTCCCAAGGACAAGAGGTGTGATATATACTCGGTACCTATTTAGGTTATTGAATTCAAATGTGATGCTGGGGTTCCTCTTTTAGCATCAATTATAAATGGGTTAACAATTTCGCTAGAGTTCCCCTATCTCTGGAAATTGCAAGAATTCCAGCACTCGTGACGTAGAGAATATCAGGAATCGTAGACCAATTTCAGTATTACCAATGTTTAGTAAAATATTCGACAAAATTGCATAAAAACCACTGTATAATCATTTCGTTCAACGTGACATTCTTTACCGTCTTCCATATGAATCGCGGAATAAAAATCGACAGTGCAAGCAATATTAGACTAGATAATTTTTTTGTAGTAAAATGTATATTCAGACTAAATTGTACCACACATATTTTTTACTTCTTGGCGGCATTTGATAGCGCTCACCAATCTATTTTAGAGTTATAATTGCGCAGGTATGGATAACGTGGACTGGCGTTGGAATGGTTTCGATCGTTCCTTTTCAATAGTCAACTTTACCCTGCAAAAATTGCCTGCAAATCCAATCTGCAAAGAATTCGTCATTGCGTCACACAGTGTTTAATTTTAGGACCTCATTTCTTTCTATGTTCTTCCAAACTCCTGGAACCTATTCACAAGCTTCTTCAGCTTCACAAGCTTCTTCAGCTTCACAAGCTTTTTCAGCTTCACAAGCTTCTTCAGCTTCACAAGCTTCTTCAGCTTCACAAGCTTCTTCAGCTTCACAAGCTTCTTCAGCTTCACAAGCTTCTTCAGCTTCACAAGCTTCTTCAGCTTCACAAGCTTCTTCAGCTTCATAAGCTTCTTCAGCTTCACAAGCTTCTTCGGCTTCACAAGCTTCTTTAGCTTCACAAGCTTCTTCAGCTTCACAAGCTTCTTCAGCTTCACAAGCTTCTTCAGCTTCATAAGCTTCTTCAGCTTCACATGCTTCTTCAGCTTCACAAGTTTCTTCAGCTTCACAAGCTTGTTCAGCTTCACAAGCTTCTTCAGCTTCACAAGCTTCTTCAGCTTCACAAGCTTCTTCAGCTTCACAAGCTTCTTCAGCTTCACAAGCTTCTTCAGCTTCACAAGCTTCTTCAGCTTCACAAGCTTCTTCAGCTTCACAAGCTTTTTCAGCTTCACAAGCTTCTTCAGCTTCGCAAGCTTCTTCAGCTTCTTCAGCTTCTTCAGCTTTACAAGCTTCTTCAGCTTCATAAGCTTCTTCAGCTTCACATGCTTCTTCAGCTTCACAAGCTTCTTCAGCTTCACAGGCTTCTTCAGTTTCACAAGCTTCTTCAGCTTTACAAGCTTCTTCAGCTTCACATGCTTCTTCAGCTTCGCAAGCTTCTTCAGCTTCACAAGCTTCTTCAGTTTCACAAGCTTCTTCAGCTTCACAAGCTTCTTCAGCTTCATAAGCTTCTTCAGCTTCACAAGCTTCTTCAAGTTCACAAGCTTCTTCAGCTTGACATGCTTCTTCAGCTTCACATGCTTATTCAACTTCACAAGCTTCTTCAGCTTCACATACTTCTTCAGCTTCACAAGTTTCTTCAGCTTCATTTCCAAAAACATACATGGAAATAGCGATCGAAATAAACAACGAGTTAGCATATTTATATAGTTGGCTCGACACAAATAAATTTTGCATGAATGCTGCTAAAACAGAATGTATAACATTATCAAACAAATGTAACATTGGTATTCTTTTGTTAACAAATATAAATGCTTACATCACTGAAGTGGATTACATTTCTTCTCGGGATCAAACTCGACTGTCATCTTACATTCAAATATCATGACGATTATAATTCAACTAAATTAAGCAAATCAATTGGTATCCTGAATACATTGAAATTTTTTCTCCCGCCAAACGTTTCACTTTTCACAACTTCAAGCCAATGTCTACTATGGAGTTGAAGCTTGGCTTGGTGTCCATACAAATGTAACGGATAAAATATTAGTCATGCAAAAGTAAACAAGCACAGTTATAAACAAATTCCTTATACAGGGCACACTCCGGACCTGTGTTCTGAAATCGAGGATCTTGATAGATTTTAAATACTAACCTAAATAACTGAAATAATTCATTCTGACCATGATGGGCACCTCCTCGAACATATACTGCACGAGTCTGATGTACATTCACATTCAACAAGAAATCGCGCATCATACACCACAACAAGGCGTGGTAAAGCTAAAGCAATTTTTCATCATCTGTCAGGGTAGCAAATTGCGTACCTCGATTCCAAATATATTCAAATCTACAGCTTCATCATTCACATTTAAATCCAAACTCAAGCAACATTTTCTCTCAATTATTAATTCAGTTACCTATAACTATTTCATATCATATTCATTGTGGTGTATCATATTATCTATGATTTAGTTGTTCCTCAATATTAGTGTGTTTTTCGATTCCTTTTTTATATATATTACTATAAGATAAGTTACTTTTAGACTAGGCTTATGCCTATTTAGGTTGATCTTAAAGCACTTGATTCACCGGGCCCGAATTATTTTTACATGAATAAACTTTGTTCACAATAATTTCATAACGTGTGATCAGGTTTATATTATGTTCGGATGATGTTCATTTGTGGTATAAAAACTTGTAAATAAATTTTGTGATCAAGTATTTCAAAACGAATCGAAGTGTGTTTCAAAGTGTTTCAAAGTATTTCGTTTCAAAGTGTGTCAAATTGGATGAAAGTGTTTCAATTATTTATCGATGAAATATCTACTGTATTGCAGTTCGTTGTGTGGCCAATTATTCGATATTTTAAAGAAGGCATATTCTTGGGTGACGTTCGATCTGTTAGCTTTAGGGCAAGACCAAGACAAAATCAAATGACCTTACTGTTAAAGTTATATATTTTCTTGGTATTTGAAAACATAACTATTTTAATATATTGACTTATTAACAGATTTTATTTTAGGGACTAATACTTTTAAAGTAGGCCACTTTTACTTCAACCAACACTGCTTTATTTCTTCACCCATTACAGTCTCCTTGTATATAGACCCACATTTTTCAACATCTTCTTCCCCTGCCTGAGCTGTTGTACCAAAGCCAGGCACTGACGGGTAAGTTGTTTACGCTTGCATCGCTGGAGGCTGGACGGGCGGAGCTTAAAATAGGGCTACTCGCTGTAGGCTGTCATGGCCTCGCTGTTGTTGATGGGCTTGAAAATGGCATTGACTAAAGAGGAGGAGTCACACTTGAAAAGAAAACGTTCAATACCTCTGCGTATACATGTATCCTGCGTCGTCGAAAGTGGCTGTGTTGGAGCTTGCTCCTAGTTTTATTACACTTTAGGGTGTACAAAGTGTTGTGGGACCGGTTAAAGTGTAACCAATAGGACTATGAAAACCTGCGCTTCACAATGATACACCGTGAAGTATCATTTAGGCACCTCTAACTGTGTTTTGAACGGAATATATGTGAACTTGACCAAAACGAGTGGTGTTTCAAATATGTGTTGTGAGTGCCGGCAACAGAAGGGAATTTGAAGGGAAGCCTTCAACTCAGTCACTGCAGGCAACACGTTCTCTAGGCTGCCTTGCTACGGTCACCATATCTTCAGGTTATAGGACAGCAATATCCAAACAAACCTTTTTCAATTAATCGTCGCCAAGTAACACATGAATACCACGCAAAAAGAGTTTATACATACCTTCTAATATTCACGTGAAC
>SDVV010022962.1:0-12844 GCA_016164225.1 Gammarus roeselii | reverse complement strand
TGCTATTAGCTCGGCATAAGGTGACAGTGCTATTAGCCCGGCATGAGGTGACAGTGCTAGTAGCTTGTCATGAGGTGACAGTGCTATTAGCCCGGCATGAGGTGACAGTGCTATTAGCTTGTCATGAGGTGACAGTGCTATTAGCCCGGCATGAGGTGACAGTGCTATTAGCCTGGCATGAGGTGACAGTGCTATTAGCTTGTCATAAGGTTACAGTGCTATTAGCCCGGCATGAGGTGACAGTGCCATTAGCTTGTCATGAGGTGACAGTGCTATTAGCCCAGCATAAGGTGACAGTGCTATTAGCCCGGCATGAGGTGACAGTGCTATTAGCCCGGCATGAGGTGACAGTGCTATTATCTTGGCGTGAGGTGGTAAGTAAGCTCGAAACAAAAAAATCCGTCCTATTCTGAGTATGTATTTGATCACAGAGTGAAGCCGCGATTTGATGACTGGGAAGTTGAAGCCTTACTGTCATGACCAAGTCATTGCACGCGTGGTTGATGGGGCGCGAGGTTATCACTCCATCGCGTAGTTAATAACTTGGTTAATCGAAATGGTCAAGTCTTCTCAGCCCATTACGTAGACGAAACATGATCGTGGTGTCGAATATATCTTGAGAAAGCATTCTTTTCTAGTTGTTGAACGTTGAAGATGTCAGAGAGACTGACATTGTTCTTCTAGGCATCGGGCGCGCTACCGATTGAGTGGCTCAGTGCCTGCATTGTTCCGCTGTATGAAGGCATAGGATATTAAAATGAATACAGCAACTCAGGAGACATCAATTTGTTGTATGTGGTGGTAAGTTGTGCGAAAGGTGCTAGTTGAGAGGATGTGAGACAGTACGGATGGTGCGATTGGCAAGGAACAGTGTTGTTTCATGTGTGGTGGAGGGTGTGCAAATCAGTTTTTGCTGTACGACAAATGTGTGAAAAGTATCTTGCAAAGAAAAATTATATGTTTTGGTTTTCGTGGATTTGGAAGGGCCTTTAATAGGTTCGACAGGGAAGCATTGTCGAGGGTGTTTTGTTTGTATGAAATTGGGAAAAAAAATTATGAAGAGTGGCCCAGAGTTTACATTTTGCTTTGTTTCCGGTGAAAGTGGGACTGTGACTGGGTTGCAGTATGACTCCCTGGCTGTTCAATCTCTATGCCTGAATTGATTGGTCAGGTAGGTGGATGCGAGTGTGTTGGGCTGAGGCTTAGAGTTGTTAGGAGAAGTGGGTTTAATCTGTAGTTGAGTCAGTCACTGTTTGCGGAAGATGAGGCACTGATAGCAGCTCCAGTTGGGTTGTGAAGGTTGGTGTTGGGAGTTGGGTTCAGTGTGTGCTAAGAGGAAGCTGCCTGTTCATGTGAGTAAACATTTTATCATTATGACGCAGCTGGGGTAAACCAGTGAGAGCTGCCAGGCCCTTATGCTGACTCTGATCTCGGACCTCAATCCTAACCCAGAGTGTGCGTTGTGTGATCGTGACGGACCCTTTAAAGTTAAAGAAACAATCTTGGTATGTGTGTGAGTACATTTGAATAATGTGAGGTGCGTCATGACGTCGACCATCCCTGTTCTAGGGAATTCGACATTGCGTCTGTATTGGTACTCAATTTTTAGCACATTTTATAGTAACATTTGCTTGAATCGAACGATTGCAATCACGTATAAATGCAGGGCTTCCATTTCCCTTGAGGGATTCTGAACAGTTCAGTGATTAGAAAATCTCCGAGTCTTTGTAAAGGTTGCCTGCTATGTCATCTTTTTCCCATTTGGGCCAGACCAGAGCAATCATTCATTCATAGAAACAAGGTTAACTGAAAGGATGAGAGTAAGGTTCTCGTGGCCATGTGTTGATACATTTGTTACTGCCTTTATACCAGTGAGCCAACATTGCTTTGTATGAACATGATGTGAATGATTTTGTTGGACATTGGGTGTGATCTTCCTTATTGCATTTCCAAATTTCAGTTCTAGTCACTGAATCGGCTTGTTTTATAAACTATTACTGCTGCATCTGTGGTGGTTGAACAAGTGTAATCGCCTGAGTTGCACCAAAGGGGGTACAACATCTAATAGGTGGATAAACATTTCAATGTTGACACTTTATTTAACATGTTACAGCAAGGTGAAATGATGTGTTTATTTAGAAAAAACAAGCTTTGATTTTTTGGTTTTAAATATACTAACTGGAAATGTTTTATGTGGACTAAGCTGTTCCTAGTGTGAAGTTATAATTGTATAGACAAAACTGTTCCTAGTGTCTAATTCCATTTGATACAACATAAACTTGGCGAATACATTTTTATCGTGAAACTGTACGGTCACAGTTTACCTACTGGTAACAATTTTACAAATTAATGACTTTTATTTGATTTAGTAATGTCGACACAGGATGAATTTGCTTTACTCTTTATGTGAAGTGAGGAGTAACTGGGACCAATATTTGGAGCAGTATTTCTAGCACAAGCTTGGCTCTACTTCGCTGTTGGCTCTAAAGAAATTTTGTGGTGAATTTTGCTGTCATAAAATCAAGGGTGTACAAACTGTGTGAACGTTTTTATTTACTTATACTTTTGGCGCGGCAATTGCTGATTTGAAATTATTTAGAGCATTCAGAACAACCTTAACCATTTGGTGTATTTGTATAGGTGTTATGAACAATAATAATGATAAGTGTCCTGCTGGTGCAATAAGTTTTATGAATAATCCTAATGAGCACATGTATGCTACAGTTGTAACGTGTGACGTTTCAAAATTGGTGTAGTCTACTGGCATAGCATGTTACGAACATACAGTACCAGTGCTGCCTTCCAACATGACCAGTATTTAAACTTCCAGAATCCATGTGGCCTGGTGTGCGAACATTAAAGTATGTTTAGTCTACTTGTTCGTAGTTTTTCTAGTTTTTCATTGTCACCTGCTGGTGTGTCAGGTGTTTGTTATATCAAGTGTTATTGAAGTTATTAATCAAACATGTTCAATGTTCTTCATTTTGATAATTGTTAGCAAATACTAGTTCTTCATAATCATTTATGAACGTTTTTTACTGCTGTTTTTAGTGACTTGAGAAGGTAGTTATTTTTCCCTCAAGTATTGAATCCTTACAAGCATTCCCTGCAGCCATCTCAGGTACTAATGACAGACAATTACTCCTCCTTAGGAACAACAACTTCTGAACTCTGTTGTCTAAGATCCAGAATATGTTTTCATGAGCCAATCATCCAATCAAAATGGATTTACGAAAATCTTATCAACGAGTGACTAACCAATTTCTTTATTAAAATGGCTTGTTGTTGACGGATTCCCATGGACGAATGGCATCACGCGACAATAACCGTGCCTATAGCCAGTCTTCTGCTGCAACCTACGAGGATGAGAGCAATGAGGTGGTCAAGAATTGGCAGTACAATGCATGGGAGGTTAGAAGTGGTACAGTGTCATCATGGACACCTTTTTGTTCGGGTATTTTTATAATCAGTTTTTTTTTTTTTTTTAATCGTTGTACTTGGTCATATGGTGTCATTGAGTTTCCAGGGTTGAGAAAAAATTTGTTGGCTGACGTGCAGCACCGAAGTGTATAATACACCCTCCCCACTTTCTCTAGATAGTTAATAATCGAAGACAATAGCCTTCTCCCTAGATAGTTAATCAAACTAAGATTGCTTGCAGTCTTTCATTAAAGCGAGCCTCTATTTTATCCAGCGTTTGACGTCGAGAGCAGTGGTAAATGGCTCTAATATAAATCAAAGAACTGAGTGGCAGTTTTTCAGCATGCATACGAAGAACATATTAAAACATAAATAGCTAACTAGTTTTCACGATTTATGTATAATTATTTGAGTTGCTATTGTATCTCCGCAGGCTGCTGCTTATAGGCTCTGCTGACATTGCAGTGCCACTTCATGGCTTTAAAGACACAACGGCTTAATGCTGAAAATTATAGTTTCATAGTGATGGAGGAAAGACGTAGCCACTCTTCACTGCACATTATATTACAAGAGTGTCTAAGATTTATCTCTCAAATACTGTTCATACATTCTTTTAATGTGATCGTCCGAGGAGAACAATCGGCATTGGAATCCTGCCCATAGCTACCAGTTTCTTGTGGTCTTCTTTGCAACCCTTGGGGGGCACAATTGCAGCCATATACTGCGTTAGTGACGCTGGCGTTCAGTTGAAGCAGTCTCTAGCCTAATGTAGTTACATTAGAACCCATCATAGATTAACTGTAGCCACTGTAACGTAGGTAACGGTAATTCTGTTATGTAGTTACATTAGAACCCATCATAGTTTAACTGTAGCCACTGTAACGTAGGTAACGGTAATTCTGTGATGTAGTTACATTATAACCCATCATAGTTTAACTGTAGCCACTGTAACGTAGGTAACGGTAATTCTGTGATGTAGTTACATTAGAACCCATCATAGTTTAACTGTAGCCACTGTAACGTAGGTAACGGTAATTCTGTGATGTAGTTACATTAGAACCCATCATAGTTTAACTGTAGCCACTGTAACGTAGGTAACGGTAATTCTGTGATGTAGTTACATTAGAACCCATCATAGTTTAACTGTAGCCACTGTAACGTAGGTAACGGTAATTCTGTGATGTAGTTACATTAGAACCCATCATAGTTTAACTGTAGCCACTGTAACGTAGGTAACGGTAATTCTGTGATGTAGTTACATTAGAACCCATCATAGTTTAACTGTAGCCACTGTAACGTAGGTAACGGTAATTCTGTGATGTAGTTACATTAGTTTAGCTTTTCATACTGTTATTTATGAGAATTTTTGTAACGGGACTATTTTTTGTTAACCAAAACTCCTTGCATGATCAAGAGAGAAGCTCGTTCGTTTTCTTTCTAATAGTGTATGATAGTGCTTATAATGTGAATGAATTTGTTAAACATATAAAAGCTAATGTTATATTTTTGAGAAAAAATGGTTGAGAGTGTTGAAACTTAGGAAGAACTCGTTCTTATCAGCGCTCTCCTAACGTGCTGCGGGAACTGTGTGCCGTTATCGCTTTATTGTCGACAAGGCGCTCTCTGTTGGAAGAAACGCTTGTTCTTATCGACGCTCTCCTAGCGTGCTGCGGGAACTGTGTGCCGTTATCGCTTTATTGTCGACAAGGTGCTCTCTGTTGAAAGAAACGCTTGTTCTTATCGGCGCTCTCCTAATGTTCTCCGGTGTTTGTATGTTCTTGTCAACAGGGCGCTCTCTGTCGTAGGAAGGGCTGGTCTCTATCGACGCTCTCTTACCGTGCTCATGTGCCTGAAGGCCGCTACCACTTCATCGTCAGCAGGATGTACTGCCATCGGCAAAATTACTTAATTATATCCGTTCTGTAGAACATTCTCGCTATAATTGGGATGCTTATTTTATGGTAATTGGGCATACAATACTTACTCTTCAATATTTCCGTTTGCCAAGGTGATTCCTCCTCTACCTTGCTCTGATACTGTGACACAATTGTTCTGTTTGGGAATAGTTTGTGTTTCTAGGTGTTAGTCGAACGAGTGAATCCTCTATTATTGTCTTTCATGTTACATGTCAAGAGATGATGTTGTTTCATTATATATTGTGTACTTAGCGTTTATCACATACCTATAAATAAGGCTTATATGAACATATATTTGTACTCTTAATACCAAAACTTGTAACCAAATATAAAGATAAATGTTTAACGTGATACTAATAATTGTTTTAGTTCTACTTTTAAGAAGCGTTCGTTAGCTAATACCTACCTCATCAGCAGCTGGTTGCCGATGTCTATTGTCATAATTCAAGCGATGTAGACGTTTGTTGTCATAACTCGAGCGATGTAGACGTTTGACGGTTTGAGGAGGAGAAGCGCTTCTCGTGCCTTCCAAAAAAGAGCCTGTCCATGCGGTTTCCAGTGCTGGACGCATTATATGTTTCCTTTGTGCTGCAGTCAGTCCTTCTCTATCGATCCTGCTGTCAACAACTTTGTGTCTTCTAAATGTACAACTTGCACCTTAGGCGGTGTGTGGAAGAACCATACCATAGAGCGCTGTTCCTGTTGTTGCCAACGCCTCTTGTGTGCGCCGCCTGTTTCTGTACCGTCGCAAGTCACTGTAAGTTGTCACTGGAGGGCGTGTAAGTAGTGTTGGGCGAGGTACTATGCCATGACCAATGCTCTGAATACTGTGTCGGATTTTCAAGAGATCAGTTAAGAGAAAGTCATAGAAAAACTACCTAGAGAGTATGATTCCCAACACTGCGTGTAAAATTGGTTGACTTGTTTGGTTGAATGTTGTCGTGACTGACACGTGACGACAAACTTGAGGCGAGATTTTTTTACCGACTTGTTCAACCGACCACCTTGTCAAACTTTTTCAGCTGCCCCGCCAAAATGCTACTTTTGTTTAATTTCTTTTATAAGTTACCTCGCAACAAGCTTTAATAGTTCTTAGTATATATTTTGTTCTCTGTTAACACGTGCAATCGCGATGTGAACCCTAACTTGAAATCTTTTCGTTCTGTCGAGAGCCCAATGCTGGTGTGTTAATGACGTTTGCTTCTCTCATCTTGTGGGATTTCTTTTGCCTAACAATATTTTTGGCACAATAAAGTCATGCTCGTTTGTGTATTGCATTTTTATTATTTTCCCGTAACAAGTGAGGTATTATGAAGACATTGTTCAGTAAACTGCTCATTTTGAGACAACTTTCTTATTACATTTCATTAATGTAACTTCGGTCTTCTTGAAACGTTCAACGTCTGTATTCACGTTGGAATAATGTTTAAGACAATGTCGATGCAACATCCCTGCGTCAGTTAGGTTTATGGCTCTAATGTTGTTGAAAGACCAGTAATGTTGAACATCGAAGGACTTGTTCGTGGTGATAAAACCTATTCTGACAGCGGTCTTCTGTCTCCTCCGTAGGATGAGGCAAACTCGAAGCGGTCGCCACCAGAAGAGGGAGTATCTGGACCAAGCAGCCCTCCGTCGGTGATCCGTACCGAATTCAAGACTGAGCCTGAAGTGGATAGTCCTGCTCTGTTCTCAATGCCTGCCACTCCCGTCACAGAACTCGTGACAACAGCTGCACTTGAAACAGTTGGCGGTTGTGTTTCATTAGAGACTGTCTCGGTTTCTTGTTCACCTAAACAGGAAAAAGAAAATGTGGACAAGGATATCTTGGCAGTTGGTTCAAGTGTTATAGCAACTGATGTGGAATCAACTTCTGCATCCAGTTCTTTTGGAAGTGATGCTCTTTGTAAAGTAGATACTGTTGCAGGAGACTTTGAACCACGGATCACACTGGCAGGCATTGTACACACTGAAGAAGCTGATAGGATGTGCACAAAGGATCCATCACTTTCTGGTGTACATGATGAAACCTCAACAGCAGATGCTGCTCATTCCAAAACAAAGTCAGAATCCACCAGCAACTCATTTGAAAACATTGACAGAGTTGAAGAATCGAAAAATTCTAACGAAGCAGGAAGTTCGGCCGTGTGGCAGAGTATCGGCAAGAGTATATTTGAGGTCGCATCACCAGTTGCTAAAATTAAAGGAAGTGAGCAGAATGTCACTCTACCAGCATGCTTATTTTCTATTGAAAATGACGCAACTCCTAAAGATAGCTCAGCTCTCCGAAAGTCCGTCACCAGCTTGATTGATATGGAAGCCTCAGGGTTTGGGTATTCGTCAGTTCTCTCCCAGGTTTCAGATGCAGCGGCCGCTACTACGGAGACCTTGTGCCACCAAACGTCCAACTTGGGATTATCTCTGTCAGCAACCAAGTCCAAACTTGTTTCCAGTTCATGCTCAAGTAGTAGAACTTCCATTGTTTTTTCGAGTTCTACTGTTCCATCATTATTGAGAAACTTTGATGAACTAACTTCAATTGCTGAACCTACAGCCCACAAAAACTCGCAAGAAGATGACAAGAAAGAAAAAGGCAAAAGCCAGGTAGATCACATTCTAGCACCTAAACACACTAACTTCCCTATGTCCGCGATTTATGAATCAACCGCTTCTGAAATAACGTCCGAAGTTTATCCGCGCGACGATATCACTTGCGGTTTGAACGATTATTCTAAAACGCTCTGCACTGGTGCATCGGAAAATGATCGTCCATCCGTTGAATTTGACAATCCTCTTTCAAATGCGTCTACAGTGCTATTTGAGCTGAAATCTATACCCATGTCAATAGATTCGGAGAGCTCACCAGAAAATCCCTATTCAGATGATCTAGAACCTGTGTCTGTGTCAAATCCTTCAGGTGCTCCGCTTTACGATAACAAGCTCCTTTCTGACTCATCTCAGCGCGTAGGTAATGTTCAGGGGCACCTATCACAGACCAGTGTCCGAGCTCTTGATTGTGGGAGCTCGGACGGAGCTAAGCCTTGCTCTGGACCCCGTAGCGTCGCTTTCACGGTCCGCTGCACTCGGTGTTCCTACACCAGCGCCTCTCTTGCCCAACTGGAATCTCATGTTAGAGAGCTTCATCCTGACTACTTCTCCCAAACCATGCGTTCGTCCAAGGACTCAAAAAGAATTGAGCACTCCGATTCATTAGATTTTATGCATCGAGATGTCGATGAAAGAGATGTGAACGTTGCTAACTCTCTCCCACTTGGAGCAAGGCCGAGACACAGTTCTGTTTCTCAGCAAAAGATTGAAGTAGTCATGGGAGTTAGAAATAACCAATCTGCTCACACAGGACTTTCTAGACCATCTGTAAATCAGACGCAAAGTGATCAGGTTGAGCGCCATTGTACGCAAGGTTATGCTAAATCACAAAGATTCTCAACACCGTCAACAGTGAACGTCTCTCAAAGGGTGGACCAGGAGTTTCTCAGCCCCGTCCTTCTGTTCCTCACACTCTTCTCATGCGTGTACCACAGTTGCGTCCTTCCCAGAGAATGGAGACTCACTCGCCATCAGACATGAGAGGTCAACACGATGCCCGAGGATTCTCATCTTCTACTAGCTGGCAGTTGGCCTTGCGCAACCCACTTCAGCCTCCGCAATTTGGTCAAAGTTTTCCAGCTCCTCATACCAATCCTCAGCTATCTCCTCAGTCAAATCATGGATCTCAGTTTCATCAACTCAGTCAACCAAGAAGTGGTCCAATCCAACTAGGATTTAATAGGAATATATCTTTCACTACATCGTACTCCAACTCTGTCGCCTCTACTCGCACGTCCGAGCTCGAGAGGTCATCTCAATTACCCCAAACTAATTATGTTCACATGATGAATCGCCCAGCCGTTTCTACTGCACTAACTACTTCAGCTTCCGCGATTAGTCAACCTCCGGGTAACCTGCACCTCATGGCAGGTCCCGATTATCAGCCGACGGATACTCTTCACCACATTGCTGTGATCAGTCGTCAACCATCGGATTGTCTTCCGTCCATGGCAGGTGCCAATCTTAATCGTTTCGCCGGTGTTACAGCAAACGCCGGGGTGAGAATGTCTCTACCGAGCCCTGTGCACTCCAGCCACACCGCAACAAACAACCTACGAGTCCAACCTGTTCGTGTGGGCATATTTCCAAGATGCAACGAAAAAGATTTGGAAACAGTTAGGCTAATGGCATACCCTTCAGTGTCTGGGTCACAAAATCTTACTAGTTTTCCATCGCCGTTGGATTTCTCCGATCCACCTAATTTTTCACAACCACCGCAGCCTCTGCCGTTTCTGAATCGGTCTCCTTCTGCGTCTGCCCGGTTGACCATACAGCCAGAGTCGGAGAGGAAGTTTACTTGCCCGTACTGCTACATGATCCTGTTTGGGAGGCAGACCCTCTTTGACCACGTTGCTGTTCATGCCAACAACGACCGCAGCACCTACCGCAAGAGCTGGTGTCCGTACTGCACACTCAAGTGCGGCTCTCAGCAACAGTTGGTGAACCACTTCAAGTCACACACTGCCGAAGAAATTGGCTGAATAATCCAGAGTAAGCGTCATTGAAGACATCTAAATTACGAGATACTTAACGGAATAAATTATGACATTTTGTTGATGTTGTTGTTGTTGCTTAGCCCCGGTTTCCAACTGCGGTGGTGGAAACTGCGCCAGCGCACCGCCCGAAATCCTCGATACCCACCGACACGCGCGTGTTGAGACAATGGTAGGTGGGAGATGATAAAGGGGTGACCGGGTTAGTGGCGAGGTAGAGTGTTTTTGTTGCTATCTTGATAACCTTTGTGGGTTGTGTGGCAGTTAGCAAATGGCCACCCGTGTGGTATAATTTTAATCGTGTACACCAGAACATTGAAACTTGCAGCGTGTTCATGTCCCTCAACTATAGGTACTGCAACGTCCCAACCAGACGCGTGCAGGAATAACCTCATGTGGAACAGGGATATTTTGTGGGAGAGAAATGATAGGGATTATTCACTAGTTCATGAGCAACTACGATTGTATGTGTCGTGGTTCTGATCTCTTGAAAGTGTCGGTGGGCCTGAGGCCCGGGCAGCCCGCAGGCTGCGTCCACGTCAACACCGAAGAGACAGCGCATAAAGCGCAATCCTCAACGGCGAGGATATTAGGCAGGGTGGGTCGAGATACTTTTGATGGAGCCGTAGCCTCAGACGCCGTCACCGCAGGCAAGACATCTTGATGGAGTTGGTCCGCCTGACTCATGTAGGCTCCCTCGTGGGCGGCATTTTGTCGATTCTTCCGAGATAATAGTTTCATAGGCCCAAGAATGCCTACTATTGTAAACTAAACACATGATCGGATTTTTTTATATCAAGTTCACCTCATCTCTCCTTGGTATTATTGTATAAATCTTGATAAAGTTATGCATGACCTCTTCTACTCTGACATATCGAACGCCCCTGATGGCAGCCATGATCGGCAACGAAGAAGTACCTAACGCAAGTAATCCTCACTTTTGATTTCATTTCGTAATCAGGGATACGATGTGCAGCACTAATAAGTGTCTAAAATAATTTGGATCTGATCGTTCGTTCTAAGTAATTTTTTTTGTCATTGTTGCTGTATACTTGTTGAATTGATATGTTTATCGTGGGATTGATGTCGCGTAATTTATTGACTTGTCTATCGCTCTGTATCAGTGCAGTCTGACTGAATTGCCATGTGGTCTGTATCTTCTTCAAGTACTTTGCAGTGATTAACGGCTTTCAAACAATGACTAAGCAAGTCTGTATCTTCGTAACAACTTTACAGCGATTAACGGCTTTCAAACAATGACTAAGCAAGTCTGTATCTTCGTAACAACTTTACAGCGATTAACGGCTTTCAAACAATGACTAAGCAAGTCTGTATCTTCGTAACAACTTTACAGCGATTAACGGCTTTCAAACAATGACTAAGCAAGTCTGTATCTTCGTAACAACTTTACAGCGATTAACGGCTTTCAAACAATGACTAAGCAAGTCTGTATCTTCGTAACAACTTTACAGCGATTAACGAATGTCAAACAATGACTAAGCGATTGCTACTTGCCGGGGTGCCATTCGAGGGGGGAGGGACTGGGGGCTGCCCCAACTTCCCCTCCCAAAGAAAGCTTCTACCTCCCCCAAGAGAGCTACATTTCGATTAATGTTACTGATTTTGTGTTCACAAAACAAAGTCATTTATAATGAATAGTTATTCGAGTGTCATTTCATTATTTATTTTCATAAATAAACTGCTCCCAAAGTTTTTTTGGCGATGACTTTGAACAACATGGATATTTCTTCATGTATCTAGAGACGATCAAACAATCCTTAACATCACAAATTAAGATTCAGTTGGTCGACGTGAATGCAGTGACTTTTTGTTTCTCTGTAAGTCCATTTTTGGGCGCTGCCCTAACGAGGGATCCTTTAACGAGTCATCGTTAATTATTCTAATCCTACTTTGGTCAAATGCTGTGAGGTTTCCATGATTGAATTCTGCTCGTTATGTGCGAATTTCATTAAAAAACCACGGCACTTAATATATACTAATTCTACGCGTGTATATTGTTTACTAAAAAGATCATTCACACGTGTTAAATGTATAATCTACATGGAAATCTCGTGCAATCATTTGCGAGTCATTTCGAGTTATTTTTTGTTGATAATCAAAATATCGAGACTGCCTCCTCACCAGGCGGTAAAGACCTTGTGAGTTTTGGTTTATGATAGTCCCCCTTTTGTATTGACTCTGCATTTGTTGCATATTTTCAAAGCGTAACCGCTGAATGATATGAGCTCTTCCGATGACTACTTTCACCATGGACTATGTGCAGGGCACGAGCGATCTCTCCCTCCAACTTGACTAGCCGCGGTCGCGCATACTGTACGAAATAGCTCGTCTTGCCCTGCAGCCCTCAGTGTGGAGACTTTGACACTGTGTAGTTGGTAGTGCCTGACCCAACAGTGACTTGGGGTGGATGGATGCTTATTCATTTTATAGATCATTAACACTTTATTTTAGTATTTTATTATTTCTTCTTGCTTGGGCTCTATTATTTTTCTCTGCCCTTTTTTCATGGTGATAAATTTTGAATTTGTTATCATTATTATTATATGTTACGAGGTTGGTTGAGAGAAGGTGACCCAGGGAGAGGAGGTACTCGTGGGATCCGCGGGACTCGAGGACCCGGGGTTTCGGGAACCCGAGGGACATGGGAGACCAGGTGGATTTGGGGTGGTCCACTTGGATCTTTCTGGGGCCTTTTGGGACTCCCTTGAAACCCTTTGGGAGCCTTTTTGAGAAACTGTGGGACCCTAAAGAGGCTCCTCTGAATCCTGGAACCTCTGCTCCCCCCTCCCAGCGCTGTAAAACCCTTACACAGAAAAATGTTTGTGCGATGGATGAGTAGAACAATTAACCATTACAGTCTGCGGATTGTTGGCGCAGAGGGCAGGGGTC
>SDVV010022961.1:0-12845 GCA_016164225.1 Gammarus roeselii | reverse complement strand
TATATCTATGATAAGCTTTTAGCAACGGATTGAAGATCATGCTGAGCAAAACATAGTAAATGAATAAATGAAGCGTAATTCACTACACTATTATCGTATACGTTAATTGACCTGCACCATTTATTGTAAAGTCAGGCATAACTTCAATCCCCAGAAGAGTATTTGATTCTATCTTCTTGATAGCACCTCGCATGCTGTACATTATACATGACATACTATATCCAGGCATAAGTCTTTCCCACACAATTCATAAACATGCTTCGCCCACCCTGTCAAGCAGAGGACATTAATAGGTCCTTATTGCATTAGTGATTCGTGTTCCGGTGTTGTGAGCCTCCTCCCGTGCGTGATCTTGCAATATCACGGTCGGTAATGGCACGAACACCAACCAATACAGAGGTGTATGTATTCATACATATTATACCAACTATACATACAACACATCTGCAGCTATTTGTGGAGCTTCACGGTGTTGAGATCATTTAAGTATAAATAATGACTTCACTGTTGCTAACTTGGGTAACTTCTCATACTAAAAATGCATTGTAGCTCGGGCCTTGCACGATCACGCAATTAAACCTAAGGGTAAGGCCATTCTACGGTCATAAGATCAACCGTGGGCCAACCCTTAATTTGTATCTGGGACCACCCGTACCTACCTCTATCCATGAATGGCTTACAAGCTTTTCAACAGAAAGGATGAGCTACGTCAAAGATACTCAACAATAATGAGTTGCCCATACAACAGGCGGCCATGTTGAACAGGGATCTTGAAGATGTATCATTGGCCGGTCTGATGACCGAGTGTTCCGGAGAGGGAGGCTTTGATCCCGGTAATACGATTACAGCAGTGTCAGCAATGCTTACCAAGATACAAAATTTAAATACTCCTATCACTAACATTGTCCAGGTTAGCATCCAGCAAAATGGACGACATCTTTTCAAAACGCATCTTGGTATGATGTTTTTTTGGTCAACACTGAGTGGCGCAGCAACACTGGATAGCGGCAGCGTCTGAGAATATTGGAAGGACACTAACAACGTATTGCTGTCAAGAAGAGGGCTAAGAACGGATCCTGACTATTCGTATAAATCCAGTGTTAGAGTGGTGGTGGACATACAGCGGAACGAGTAAAAAAGCGTGTCAACACGTGGTGATCATTGGCGACAAGGGAAGCTTATATTCTCTATAAGATGGAGCTATGAATATCCTCCTCCATAGAAATATGAATAAGGATAACAGTGTAGCCAATTTGTTGCTGGGGCGTACATCTTATTGTTAAGATCATTTTTGCATACAAGATGCACAAGCACCTAGACAAAAGTATAACTGTCTAGGGATGCAAATTTGGACGGCATGACAATTTTCGGGATACAAATTTGAACGGTATGAAAATTGATGAATCCATCCAAAATATCTGTTACGGAAATTAGAACGCATTTTTTCGGAAAATATAAAAGCAAGACCTTGATTTTCTCAGATTTTTTCTTGCATATCTGCCAAATTTTACATTCATCCACGAGCTTTCAGTTTGCAGGATATGCAAAAGATTTTTAGTATTATGTATTACCGGTATTGCAAGCTGCTAAGTCATGCTATGACTAGTGAATTTGTAATTTAGGCGTGGTATCTTTAATAGCCGTTAACCTAATGCTCTTCGTGTTCGCTGACTCTTCAACACATCCATCGACTATGGTGTCTATAAAGTGCTGATTGTTCCCGTATCAACTTGTCCATGAGCCTCTGCGCACTTTACCAACATCAATATCGTCATCAAATAAACGCTAATGTGATAACTTGGTCTGTTTCACCCCTATAAATCCATCACATCTATTGCAACCGATATATTTCCTACATTAAAGCATTAGCTTCTTCATCAGTAATGCTCATCACGTTGAAAACGCCAGTACCCATCACATCCTCGTCAGATACCAGACTTTTCGAACGTGTGCACACGACCCCTCAAGCTTTTTATGACTCATACATCGTCTTGATCTTGATAAGTGGTTGACAGAGTGCCATACGAGGAAGCCCACGAAAATCCCCTTCTAATTGATTTCAAATTGATGATGGCGTTTTTCATGATGAGATCGTAACTGATAAAATGAGTGAAGTGCAATTGATGGTTTATCTCTGCAACCCCAAACATCAAGTGGAGATTTATGACCACATTATTTTGCAGGCTCAAGAAGTAGGACACTATTTAGATAACTGATGTAGGACGATGGTTGTTCGACAAATTTCTGTGCTAAATTATGGGTTATGAGAGCATGACCATCTCTCCCTCAATGTGGGTTATGACAACAGGACCAACTCTCCCTCATTTTGGATTATGAGAGCATCGCCCACTCTCCTTCATTTTGTGTTTTGAGAATATGACCAACTCTACATCATTGGGTTATGAGAACATGACCAACTTTTCTTGTATTCTCAAATACTCCCATTGTTTTACGCAATAACTATTTCCTGGTAATGAGATTATGTCAGAGAATGTTTCAATGTTTAATCTAGTTAGTCTATAAATTTCCATCAGAAATAAAGAAATTCTTTGATTAGATTCTGTATGCATGAGTATTAATTAAAAGCCACAATATTGTCTTACTAACTCAATCAACAGTCAATATTTTTCATGGGTGGGTGTGGGGGGATGGGGGGGCAATCTTTGTCCTTCATCAACGACGCATGCAACCTGATATAAACAGGAGGAATTGGTTCGGGAATTGCATGACAGCTTCCCCGCAGCCTAACAATTCTCTATTGAGAATTAGCATGCACTTCACTAGCGCATCCAATTCTGAGCCTTCAGTATTTATAAAGCATTTGATAAGTTATCATTCAAAAAGCAGTAAGCTCTGTTCGTGTCTGAGAATGTTGTAATTATTTTTTCAAATAGAGCAGGCTTTCAGGTGAAAATCTGTCACGCATCCTTATCCAATCGCGACCTGGATACCTTGCGCGGTAACACGCACTCTTCAATGAGATGATTTCCACAAACTCGTTGCGCATGCGTACTGTATAGGTTACAATTTCAAATGGAAACCAAGGATGAGTAATCGTCGGTGCTTGGACACTTGCTCGACAGTATTGAATCCCTTATTTGCACCTCCTGGGAAACGGTTCTGAAATATTTCTGCGTACACGACCAGGAGGCCGTGCACTGCGTACACGACCATGTGCGAAATTATTCTAATTCCATTGAGAACACATGTCCTCTAGCAGTGCCCTTTCTTTGTGAATGGATCTTGGTATATATGGCTCATAATTGATGATGAAATCCTGCCGTGGGTGTATTTTTTTTGTATGAGTGCAGGTGTAAGTGTGCGAGGTGTGTGTGTGAGTGAGGGTGTGCACGTGTGTGTTCACAAGGGTTTACAAGTGTATGAAGACAACAACAGGCCTTTTGGCCCAAACTGGGTTGCCTTTTGATAGTAAGAAGGTAAGTTCTGAAGAAGAACGTCTAAGATAGCATCTTGTGTCGGGGTATTTTCTGTTTCAATAGATCAAGAAAGGGAAAGTTTGTTGAAGGAAATAGTATTTAACAATGATTTTCGAAACAATTCACATCAGCACCTGAAGATAAGCCACCGACCAGATCAACACCCACGGTGTTGATCTGAGATTGTACAGTTTCATTCCTCGAACACCGAATTACAACGAGCAGGTACCAATGCCGGACAACTTATTTACCGTGCTAGTGCCAGTGCCTGGCACTAATTTAACCGTATTAGTGTCAATGCCGAACACCATTTTTTCACGAATAAACTGGTAAAAGTGCTATAGATGGGAGCTAATTAGCGGCGAGTTTGGTAGAATTTATCGAGCCGTGACTTAAACGTTTCGATTGTATCGCTGTTCACAACTTCCGCGGGAAGTCTGTTCCAATCTTCGACAACCCTATACGTGAAGATATTACGCGTCATATCGAGTGTGAAACGCTTGCCAACAATTTTGTATCCATTATTCCTGGTCACTTCGTTCGCATATAAAATGGAAAGACTTGCTCGCTGGACGTTTTCCTTACCCTTCATAATCTTCCACACTTCGATCATGTCACCTCTGACTCTACGTTTCTCTAGCAAATAAAGGTTGAGTTCGCGCAGTTTCTCTTCGTACGATTTATTGCGCAGCGAAGGGATTAGTTTGGTAGCTCTACGTTGGACCTTCTCTAATTTAATAATGTATTTTCTGAGGTTCCGGGACCAGAATTGGACGGAATACTCAAGGTGCGGTCTAACAAAGGCAGTGTATAACTTGCGAATACTATTTCTGCTCTTGTACGAGATTGTGCGGGATATCATGCCTAACATTTTATTGCCTTTTTTGGCTGCATCGTTACATTGCTTGGTGCTTTTCAAGTCGTTACTAATTATGACTCCTAGATCTCTCTTTTCGGTGACGGATATCAATTTGTTTCCGGACATTGAATATTCGTGTTTAGGGTTTTGGTGACCAATGTGCATAACTTTACACTTGTAGATATTGAATTTCATTTGCCACTTTACTGACCATTCAACAATTTTGTTCAAGTCTGATTGGATCTGCTCACACTCGATTTTGGTTTGCACTTTTCTTCCTAGCTTGGTATTGTCTGCAAACTTACTAATGTTCGAGAGTACGTTGCTGTCGAGATCGCTTATGAATATTAAGAAGAGAACTGGACCTAACGCAGATCCTTGGGGCCCGTCGCTTGTAACTTTACCCCAATTCGAAGAAACTCCATTAAGTACGACTTGCTGCCGTCTGTCCGTGAGCCAGCATTTTATCCAATTATTTAGTTCACCTCGAATACCGATGCTGTGCAATTTACTATCCAAGCGTTTGTGAGGAACTTTGTCGAAAGCCTTTTGAAAGTCAAGGTGAATGATGTCGGTCGGAGATTTTGCGTCGTGAAATTCCATTAATTTCTTGAAAAAAAGCCGCAGGTTAGTAATAAATGAACGATTGAGTCTAAAGCCATGCTGAGAGTTAACTATTAACTGATTTAATTCTAAGAACTCTGTAATTTTATCCGTGATCTAACTTTCCATCAATTTGCCTATGACTGAAATGAGACTTATTGGACGGTAATTTTCGGGACACTTTTTGTTCCTTTTTTTGAAAATTGGGGTGACGTTGGCCTCTTTCCATTGAGAGGGGCAGGTGCCATTTGTGAGAGATTGGGTGAAAATGTTTGCTAGATGTTCGGCAATTTCGTTCTTAGTCTCTTTCAGTATTCTGGAATGAACTTGTGGTCTGGACCGGGAGATTTTGTAACTTTCAATTTTTCTATATATTTAATAACTTCGACAGGAGTAAAGTTCACTGTGCTCAGGGCTTCGATTTGTCTTTGCACTATGATATCCTCAGGGTTAGGAATATCCGCATTCTCTAACGTAAATACAGAACAGAAAAATTGGTTAAGCAGGACGCTCAGTTTAGTGTCGTCAGTTTCTAGCTCACCGATATCATTTTCAAGAGGGCCAATTACAGATCTTGAGTTTTTTTGTTTGATATATAACTGAAAAATTGTTTCGGATTAGTTTTGGCGTTTGTCGCAATTTCGTTTTCGTAATCTTTTTTCCTACGTTTTTGGACCGTCTTAAAAATCCGTCTTCTGATTTCGTATTCATTTGTTGCAGCATCGTCGTGTAGGTGTTTTTGTTTATTCGAGTGCTTTGCTTTCTTTTGCGATTGAAGGCGCTGCAACTCTCCTTTCCAGTACTTAGGCTGATTGACTGCTGTTCACCTGTTTTTGTGAGGGACATGGTCATTTTCAATATTTTGAAGTGCACTCTAAAAATTGTTTAGCGATCGATTGATATCTTGTCCGAGGGTTATATCTGTGGACGCCATTGCCTCTCTTAAGCTATCAAAGTTTGCTAATCTAAAGTTGGGGACATTTTTGCCGTTAGTTGACGTTATCAACTTGAGCTCAATCATAAAACGAATACAGTTGTGGTCGCTATTTCCGAGGGGTTCGCCCACTGCGACGTTCGTGACATGAGAGTCGCTTGCACTGAATATAAGATCAAGAATATTGCTACCTCGTGTATGTGTCTCAACCATTTGGGTCACAAACTTATCGTCAACAAAATCAATCAGGCATTGGCCAGTAGCCGTACATTCTTCTGTTTTCCAATCGGTGTCGGGAATATTGAAGTCTCCTAGGACTATACTGTTTTGTGTTCTGACCACATCGACGAGGGTGTTGTGAAGATCGATATCATCTGCGACGATGCTCTTGGGAGGACGATAAACTAGTGTGATTTGACACTTCGTATGTTTACCGACTACTTGGATTGAAACTATGACGTGTTTGCTGCTTGGAATAGGGACTTCTATTATTTGTTGAGTATTTTTCACGAGAAACAATACTCCTCCACCCTCACGGCCTAGTCTATCTTTGTGAAATAGGGAAAAACCCGGGAGTGTGAATTCGCCCATATAATTTCTGGTGCTTGATTTCGTCCACGATTCTGCGATGGCTATTACGTCGATCTCGTCGTTAATTGCGAGGATTTCCAAATCGTCTATTTTGTCTCGGAGATTTCAAGCGTTTACATAGTAACATTTGAGAGTATTTTGGCTCGAAATCCTGCCAGAAACTCTTCGGCTGCGGTCGGGGGCTGCTGTGTTACTTCGATGGACTTTTTTGTTAGTGGTGAAACTGTTTTTGTTGGTTTTTTCTCTATCGTCACTGCAGGGTCCGTGATTGCTAATTGCTCTGGCGGCGGCTGTTGACTCATTCCGTTGGGCAGTAACGGTGGAGTCTTGTGTTTGGCGTCGAGAAAGTTTTTTGATTTAATTTTGGTGACAAGGCCAGCACTTATATTCTGAAGGATGCTTTCGAGAGTATCAAGCCCAGACGTGTTTATGCGTGCCTTGTTGGTGATCCTATCAAATTCATAGTTTTTGAGGTTGATCATCGTTTCCCAATGGTCCGAGAATGATATTTGTTGTGCTCTGCAAAACGATGCTATGCGATTTTTTAAAAATATCATCTTGCTCAATTTGTATCTACCTTGGTTTGGATGGTGCAGGATGCCAGTGACATGGATGTTCGAGTGCGATCTTTTGACTTTTGTTAGCATGATTTTATACCTTATCCATGTTTCTTCAGTCTGCGCCACCACGTCTTTTGCCCCGACTTGTAGTATGTGTGTGTGTGTACGTGTGTTTCAGTGTGTGTGCCGACTTCCAATGCACTATTTCAGTAAACGTTAACAAGCACTTAGGAGCGTTATAATGATGTGAAAAATGATTATAAACGAAAATATTAAAGTTGTAATGAGAAGATTTAAAAAAAGCCTGCATAGGAACTGATGAATAATTCGATGGAAGAGTCGGATGAAAGGGTTGGATGCAAGAGTTCAATGAAAGAGTTGGATGGAAGAGTTTAATGAAAAAGTTGTATGAAAGAGTTGGATGAAAGAGTTTAATGAAAGAGTTGGATGAAACAGTTGGATGAAAGAGTTTAATGAAAGAGTTGGATGAAAGGGTTGGATGGAAGAGTTTAATGAAAGAGTTGGATGAAAAAATTTAATGCAAGAGTTGTATGAAAGAGTTGGATGAACAACTTTAATGAAAGAGTTGGATGAAACAGTTAGATGTACGAGTTCAATGAAAGAGTTGGATGAAAGGGTTGGATGAAAGAGTTAGATGAAAGAGTTGGATGAAAGAATTGGATGAAAGCGTTTAATGGAAGAGTTGGATGAAAGGGATGGATGAAAGAGTTTGGCTCATACACGATTTACCTAAATTGTTACGTAAAAATACGGTATAATTATGTTATCATTATTGAAAAAAATGTTATCATTACGGATCGATAAAAGAAGAATGGTGTAAGCGAGGTTTGCCTTTAAGGAGAACAGTGCCAATGCCAGACAGCATCAGACAACCGAACAGCCTCAACAATAAACCCGGGCTGTAAATGGGTACAGTGCAGCAAGCAACCCAATTTTAATAACCCGTTGCCTCTACGTTTTGCCATGTTGTAGACACGAGTCCATTCTCCTGCTGTTAAATACAGTGTTTATTGTTGTTTGTGCATGCTCGTTTCTTACCTGGAGACAAGGAAAAAAAATGGAAACCAAATTCTGCGGATGTGTAACATCGTGTATTCTGAGTAAGGTGCATGTACTCTGGGAAAACAAACTTGTCTGATTACCTTCGTCATGTTCTCTTTTCCTTCGTTTGAACGTAATGGACGGTTTGGGCATCAAGGGGCACGTGCCCATGCAAACTAAACGACTTCTGAATCCCATTAAGTAGTAGGTATACCGTCTAAACGCAAATGTGAAGGAATTAGATAGGGATAAAAGAGCCGGAGCTTAACGCAAATGTAAAGGAATTAGATAGGCGATAATTAAGGGTGCCAAGACGCAAATGTGAAGGAAATAGATAGGCGTTAATTAGGGCCACAAAAACGCAAATGTAAAGGGATTAGACAGGCGATAATTAGGGGTGCCAACACGCAAATGTGAAGGAATTAGATGGGCGTTAATTATGGCCACCAAAACGCATATGTGAAGAAATTAGATGGGCGTTAATTAGGGTTGCCAAGACGCAAATGTGAAGAAATTAGATGGGCGTTAATTAGGGCCACCAAAACGCAAATGTGAAGGAATTAGATAGGCGATAGTTAGTGATTCCATATATGATATGTGAAAGAATTAGATTCGCGATAATTAGTGACTCCATATATGCTTTTGTGAAGGAATTAGATGGGTCTTAATTAGGGACTACATATATGCTTTTTGTGAAGGAATTAGATTGGCGATGACTAGATTTTTGAACCTTTTATCGAATGTATTGGTTAGGATGTATGTTATTTGTTATTGTGTCCGACTTAGTCGCTGTATATCTCGGACATTGTAGTTTTATGTTAAGCCAAATTGATCTTATGGTCAAGGTAGTTACTGATGGTACATAGAAATACCATGAACGCAACTTTTTTGTGAGTCGGCCGAGGTATTTGTTAGGATGTATGTTATTTGTTAATGTGTCTGACGTAGTCGCTGTATATCTCGGACAATGTAGTTATATGTTTATTTTTTTATATTTTGGTCAAGTGAGTTACTTACGGTACATAGAGACTGCCCGTGAGGGGTGGGGAAGAGGGTAGGGGATGACCGGAGTCAGGCGGTGTCCAAACCGCAAAATGTAATTAGCTTGATGGACTTTATATGTCAACTGTCACTCAAAGATCTTATCTCGAGATATATGATCCTCATCGAGAATTGTTTTTCTTACGATATCTTTCAGATTCATTTCGGTATCATATTGTTTTTATTTACGATTGCTTATGTACGGATTATGAAGACGTATGTTATTAGGTCTTGTCAACGCTATATATGATTGTACTGGAATATTTCGCACGGTATGATATATATTACTTTGTTTGTTATTGAATGACTCATTTGAATAGAAATTTGTACTGCTCAAACATGAATTGTTAGGATATTCGATATATTTATGCAAGAAATATTGGTATATATTAGGAGAGCATAGCTAGTTGTGCTTTATTTGACTCATTTTCGGAGGTTGTTGTGGTTGAGTTTTTAGCGATGAGATGCTTTAAGCCAGCTTGATGTTGAATATAGGCTATGAACATTTACAGGTTACAACATGTTCATGTCGATGTGCTTTCATATTTTTTCACGCAAAAGTGTCCTCGGGTGGTTTTATTTCTGTGGATTATCGATACGACCGCAATCCTAATTATCTTCGTATTTGTTTTACGGTATTATTTCACATGAGTATTTTACTGTTTCGCTACCCTTAGCTGCTGGTCTGAGGCCTCGGACATGCAAGCATCATACGTTGGTTGCAAGCAAATGATCTCACTCGGGTATTCGTTGGTCGTTTCGCTTTTTCATTAGTCCCAGCAGTCATTTATTTGTTTCATCGTACAAATGATTTTTTTGTTGGGGTTTTTGGAGAAGTCCATGTATTCAGACAGAGACGATTACCGCATTTTCCGTGTCAATATCGGGGTTAACCTTTAAACTGGAGACTCGTGCCAGGGTCATTATTGGTTATACCCAGGATGTGACTTTGCTTGATTTTGTTCAGAGACGATGGGTGAATCAAATGCAAGATATGTCTGAAGTATTATACGTGATTGGAATAGGTCTAGAAATTTGTGATAGAATTGAATGGTATCGTAGTAAAAAATAGCGTTATTCTCATAATCTCAGAGTTAAATGTCAGATATTTTGGAGGAATGTATGTTAGGAGGTGCAAGTCCATTATGCATCCTTATGGAATTTGCGCTATTGATCCCTGCAAATGTATACTTTAACATTTAGAAGAAGATTTACTGAATGGAGGGGTCCTAGACCAAATATGGTTTGGCTACCCTTCACTTAATGAGATATATTTATCTACGATTGCTGAGGAGCTGTATACAACATGAATTAGCTTAATATCTATCACATTCCAACGTAAGGCAAGAGGCGTTTTAGTGCATTTCAATACTAGTTCAATCGACTTAAATTTAGGATATTGCAAACAAAGATTTATTAGATATATTATTTTTATTGATAATAGATTTTGACCTAATTATACATACATAAATATACATGGGATATCATTTAACGAAAACATAACATTTTCACACCAAAAATTCGATATGAGCATCTTCGCGGAACAAAAATATTGTCTTCGACCTCGCTCTCTTGTGTTATCTTGATCCTTGGTACCAGTGACAGTCTGTGGGTTCTTTATCAATGACGTATATTTATTCCTCACCTGAAGCTGTCAACTTGTCTTATCGATGTAGGATTTATCATCTGGGTGTGGTTTTTTCCCTGATCTATTGGTGTTCGAGACTAATGCCCTTAGTACACATTTTAGATAAATGGGGACCTTTGGGAGAAGTGTATGCAATACTTGTGCATCCTAGCCTTGTATCCAAAACTTTGTTTATAGTCTTCAGCGAGCTTTTTATTGACGGTATTTTTAATCACTATTACATGCTTGTGACATCATATCGTTTCAGATTTTCTCCTTGCTATTATCCAAATTTTCATTCATTATATACCCAATTCTCCTAGCACTCAAACATTTGTGACAGGATTCTCTCTTCTCATGCTTCATTACCAGCATATTTGAAACAAAATCAGATAAATATTTTGATTTTATTACAAATATGATGGTCACGCTTCATTACCAACATGTTTATAATAAAATCATAAATACATTTGATTTTATTAGGCAATTTTTCACTTCTTATACTTGTCACCCTTTCATTTATCCATTTGATAATTAGGTATCCTTCAACTTAAGCAGTTTTTTTTCCTTCACACATTTCAATATCACTGTCAGTGAGATCCATTTCAATGAAACTATCCCAGTTTTCCCATTATTTTCATTATTTACAATTTCGGTTATGGCTCGGGTCTTTCTCCCACCATATCGATTTAGCCATTTTCACCCAATCTTCATACATTCATATCTTGAGTGTTAGTGGCACCATACTTTCTTATACGCTCGCGCCATTTTGAGCACTGTCTTTCTCATTAGATTGGAAACCCAAGTCCGGATTATTATGTTCTATCAACGCGCCCATTGCATCCTTTGAGGTCATATTTCCTCGTTCATTTTTAAGATTATCATATTCAAGATAATGGTGTCCTTTGAGATGGCGCCAAAGTCCGAATGTGGAGCCTGATTTGCTTAATTTTATCTTCGCACTGCAATAACACATACCCCCGTCTTTTCATTCCTGTTAAAATACTTCCACATCAAACTGGGCCGCATCTTTCTTCCCCGAAAGCAAATCGCTATCTGAAGGAGTACATATATGAGTCCAATTTATACATACAGGATCGTTGCCTTCACTGTGTTGGCACACGTATGGGCTACCATGTAGGCATTTACACACATTTTGTGCAAAAGGGTTGCCAGACACTGCCAGATGCATTAATACAATTTCAACCTAACCTTTCCCATAGAACAACATCCCTTGCTGTTGATACAAGATATTTTATCTGCATCAGCTTCATACTATGTTATGTTAAAAGAAGTAATCATCCTATCCGATCCTAACCTATCTGATGTACGGTATTCAGTCATTGTTTTATGCAATGCATGATAAATTTCTCCACTTGTCTCTACATTTTGATCTATCCTTTCCAGTTTTGACACCTAATTAATCATACTTCGCAATCAATCTCGACTCATATATGTTACCAGAGTGGTCAGATTTTTCAATCTTAGATGGATTATATATTACAAGTAATTCATATTTGTTTCCATCATCATACAAATGGGACGACTTCATCTCATACTAGGTCTACCACATTTTGCTTCAATATCTCCTGACACTTCATCCTTTGATGACTTGTGCAGTTGATCTGACTTTTTTCTTTCCAATAACTTTTTCAAACTCTTCACGATGACAACGTTTCAAATGTCTCCACACGTTACTCGTCGATTAATGTTTATTCAATTTAATTTCTTTCTGGCACAGTTTACAAGCCCTCATCACCCCATTTCTTTCGAACAATCGAGGACTCAGGCTATAACCCATCCTTCCACAACAGAATCCCAATATTGACTGAATATTTTATCATCGGACTCTGATTTATATCTCACCATTCTGTCACACATATACAGCATTTACCCCAGGATAGGTTTATGAGAAGCGTTCCTTCCCTTGAAATATATTCTCCTACCGTATTCAACAATTTCATTGTTTCCTTCGACCAACGCAATGTATGCAATTTCATCGCTTAACCTTGTAGTTGTAGTATAATATAAACAATTGATTTAGGATTTACATACTTTTATTAGTATCATTTACAGATCTTGCTGACATCATCAATGACTTCTAACTCGTTATTTCGATTACAGCATGGCT
>SDVV010022960.1:0-12845 GCA_016164225.1 Gammarus roeselii | reverse complement strand
CGAATGGTGTAACCTTGGTCTTGGTAACGCAGAAGGGAATGTCTAGGCATTTAGGAGGAGTAGGGCAGTTGAATTTTAGTATTAGGGCTGTTGTGGTCTCTCTTCTTGGTGTGATCGTTGGTGCGATTTTTGCTTCGATAACGCAGTCTTCGTATAGAACGAGTCCAGTGATGTACACTTCGATTTCCTCCTTCGGGATATCTTCAACGTGGATCAAGGAGAGAATTGTGTCACTTTGAAGTTTTGTGTCTACTCTGATGGCATAGCCTTCGTCGCCGCTGGTGGCGACGCTCAGGGCTGGGCGGCCAGTGAATGAGCCCAGCTGTTTTCGCAGAGTGTATGGACAAATATCCGGTCTGTCTTAGGCGTCGATCGTGATCTTCAGGTGTTCGGGAAAGGTATGACTATTGTTGAACAAGTTGTGTTCATTAAATGGCGTGTATTGCTATCTCCTTGCATCCCTCTGAGCTCGGTTGGTGTTTTTGTAGGGTGGAGAATCGTGGAAGTTGTCGTCGGACGTAGAGGTACTTGCGTAAGTGGCGTTTTTTTAGTTTGTTGGTTCTTTACTAGTTCTTGGATATGGAAAAAATGATCTTGACATGACCCTCGGGCCTCGTTAGACGGTCGTCAGTTGCGCTAGGTTCTTCGGCGAAAACTTCTGCTTCCTGCTCAAAGAGGCCGGTCGTTTGGCTTAGTAGATTCTGGACGTTCCTGATTAACTCGCCGATGCGGTCGTCTCTCCTGTCATCATCAGCTGAGGTGGCGCTGGTCATCTTGGAGAGGCGGCCGTTCTTGGCCATTGGAATCTAGGTCTTCGTCACTCTGGATGGGGTGCTGGTCCCTCCTTCCCCCTATTGGACCCCTGGTTCACGCCAGGGTCCAGGGAGCTTACTCTTAAAGGCCTCTTGACCGGTTTTACCGCATCTAACGTTAACATTAATTGAACACTTTGCAAGCAAAACAAACGTGCTGTTCAAGGTCCCAGCACAAACTAGGGACCAGCCTGTGGTATCTAAGGGGTTCTCAGTTAATAAACCGTGTGTGAACAAGCGCGAATTTCACGAGGTAGGTAGAGGAAGATTGCCTGACGTTCTGAGATGCGGTGTTGAGACGGTCGAGAAATGGTTTAGAACGGGTGAAGAAGGAAGGATTGCGAGTGGTGGAAAGACAAGGAGGGCTTTTGAGGAGTGTCGCAGATGAGGTCCAGGTGGCGTATAACAACTACAGAGAGGAGAGGAATGAAGTGAAGCGTGAGGTGAGGAGATCAAAGAGACGCTGTTGCTAGCTAGAGTAAGCGGTTGTGCTAAAACTTGAGAACAAGATGTTATGGAAAGAGTTACAGAGGGTGAAGAAGTAGGATTGGCAAAAGATATAAACAGCAGTTTATTGTGGCCGAGTGGTGATGTACGAAAAAGGTGGGTTGAGTGTTTTGAGGAGTTGTGGGATGTTGAGGATGTCAAGAGGACATTGCTAAGGAAGTGATGCAGGAGTCGGCAGAAGTGATGTAATTAAGAAAACACCTGGATTGGACGGCGTTGCGACCGAGTGCCTAAATATGGGTCGAGTAATGGTAGTCGAATGGTTGCTGAAGATACTGAATTGTATTTCGTGTCGGGCGTGGAGCAGATTGAGTGGCGCAGTGTTTGCATTGTTCCGCTGTTATAGATTCAAATGAGATAAAAATGAATGCAGCAACCCAAGAGACATCAGTTTGGGTGTGATCGGTAGTCTGTATGGGAGAGGGCTAATCAAGAGGATCAGAGACAGAACAAATGGTGCGATTGACGAAGAACAGTCTGGTTCTAAGTATGGTAGAGGGGGTGGTGCTGATTAGATTTTAGCAGTGAGACCAGTCTATTTGAAGTACCTTACAAAGGGAAAGGATGTAATTTTGTCCTTCATTCATGAACCTGGAAAAAGCGTTCGAGTGGGTAGACAATGGAACATTTTGGAGGGTGTTGCGTTTGTATGGAGCAGACAGAAATTTCATAGACGAGTTAAAAGTTGAGAACAACGTGAGTGCTGCCCAGTGTAAGTGGGACTGAGACAAGATTTTGTTATATCGCCGTGACTGTTTAATATGTACGTCTATGAGGTAATCGGGGAAGTGAGCACGAGTGTATTGGATCGTGTTCAGAGTAGCTAGGAGGAAATATGCAGAGTTTGCAGTCTAGTCGGTTGCTCTGGTACGTAGTTCCTGAAGAAGGCATTATTAATGGTAGATTAGGAGGAGAAGTTGAATAGGTTAGTATCGAACTTTGTCAGTGTGTGTGAGAGAAAGAAGCTGCAAAATAATGCAAGTGAAAATAATATGATGAGATGTTTGAAGAATTACGATGCCAGAAAAACCCTGTGTCCACCTAAATACAGAGTCATTGGAGGAAGCTTGGTGTTTGAAGTGTCTGGGCTCTCATGTGGAGAAGAGGAGACTAGTGGAAAAAGAGGTGTGCTGTGTAGTGTGCACTGATTCGCGTAATATGTAGAGCATTGGGTATGAAGGTTGTTATGAGAGGGGTAGTTGACCCAACCGTTGTATGGGAGAGTAGTTGGCTGGAACGGGAGAGCAGAAGAAGGTTGAATGTTTCTGAGATGATACGTTTGAGAGGTATGGCCAGTGATGTTGAGGATAGGATCAATGATGATGTTGTTCAAATTACAACGGGGATTGATGATAAGTCGCTAGTGAAAAAATTGTGTATGAATGAGTTTTGACGCGGCCCTGATGCACTTTCTCGCCACTGGTGTCTAGTCAAGAAATGGGACAGACGTGAGTGTGTAAGAGCCTCGAAATTATGGCACAGAAGGGGTAAACCAGTGAAAGCTGCTGAGCCCTTTAGCGCTAAAGGGCCAAGTGTTGATCAGTGTACGAGTGCATGAGAGGCGTATGGCATGCAACTTGACGTCGACCAGCCATTACAAGCAACTTACATTGGGCGGGTGGCATGCAGACGTAGTTCCTGAAGAAGGCATTATTAACTGCCCTCTTCTTGACAAAAGTTGCTAGAGGTTTACTGACTTGCTTCACCAAAAGCGCCCCGAGTTTGACAACGGGAAATGCCGCCACCATAGTGAAAGCCTGGGTAGCTACCTACAAAAACCAATACCTATAACATCTAGGACATAAATGAATGGGATAAATAAATTCACTCTAATTCTTTATGAATACAGAGATAGTTGATTAAATAAAAATTTAGCATTAAACTTCATATACTAATTGACAAGTCTATGATAAAGATACAATGCGCAATGTGAATTTTAAAATGTTTTAAATGGCTCAATATTTCAAGCGTAGCACAGTTATTACAAGCAGTTATGTCATAGCTATAATTCAATGTGCCAAAGTTATTTCATACTTAACAGTAGGTGGTATCGAGTACAAAATTAAATCCAATATTGGGTTAAAGAGCGTTCTAGTCCTTTTGTGACAAAAACAGCACATATCAAATGCAAGATCTATACTTGGTATAGAGAGTGAGACCTATACTCAGCACGAAGAATGAGATCTTTATTCAGCGTAAAGAATGAGATCTATACTCAGCAAATAGAATGAGATCAATACTCAGCGCAGAAGATGTGATCTATACTCAGCATAGAGAATGAGATCTTTATTCAGCATAGAGAATGAAATCTATACTCAGCAAAGAGAATGAGATCAATACTCAGCGCAGAAGATGTGATCTATACTCAGCATAGAGAATGAGATCTAAATTCAGCAAATAGGATGATTGACCAAACGCGGCTACGTGACGCCATTTGGTTCCAAAATAGCGACCGGGAGTTGCCGGTTGATCCCCCTCCTCCCTTGCTTATATAAGACTTACCCCATCGTTCATGAAGGCTGGCAAAAAGCTGTATTCCTTTAAGGAAACTGTACTGCGTTTATGATAGCAGAGAGAGGAGAAGTACCCCTATGGCTCCTACTACATTACAGAGAAATAGCTTTTCATCGAGAGAATTGAGATAACAAAAGTTATATTCTCTTCCACTTTGTAAGAGCCACAGGTGTAGCATAGAAAATACCATCATGTAGCGCAAGCTGGCGGATGACAGAAAGTGGATGGATCGGCTGCATCTTAAACTGAGTGTTCCCAAAGAAGCGCTTGCCGTGTAAGGGAATGATGACACATTTGTATTAATGGTGGTGATGACTGTACTCATTGTCCAATACAAGAATTTCCAACAAGTGCAAACATGCTAGTTCCTAGCGGCAAACTAATATGCGGGCCATGAACATGAGGGCCCAAATAATATTTTAGTGAAGGCAAATACAAATATGGCGTTGTGTCACGGCAGTAAACCTACTTGCTCAGAGCGGCAAAATAAATATATGTGCAACCAAGGAGTAGTTAAGTAAACAAAACATATTGCCCTCCAGCATGAGAAAGGGTGAACAGTCAGGTAGAGCAATATAATCCAAAATATCCCTGTAACAACAATGTGCATCTTAGTTCCTATGGTAACATAGTAGTACTGTGAGTAGGATGATAAAGTAAATGCATATTTGATAATCCATGACCAGAAATCTTCGCGTTGAGGGTGTCCGAATGACATGGTAAGATAATTTATATACGTATCGTATGATACATAGGAGTTTCTGGCATTTCGTGGATGGGATGTCCTAACCTGGGAAGCGAGAAGAACTATCTATCTGGTTCTTAAAGAGACAAGGTTGGTTAGGTTTCTCCACCGTAAAGAGGTACATGTGCACGAACACGTGGGGCGACTTCCAAAACGTCTTGGATATGTCTTGACGCGGGACTACACGCGTCCAAGCGAGAGACGAGGCATACTTTCGGACATCGTGAGCTTTAGTGAAGGCATGCGGTGTGGCCTCATTGATAAACGAGCAGATGTAATGCCCCACCGATGACGCCTTGAGTGGCTTGCCTGAAGTAGGATGGATATACAAATACGAATTGTTCGACGGACATCGTGCTACGTAGGCTTTGAGTGCGGTCATAGGGCACAGGCCGTGTGCCCGGCCATCCGACAGCAGTGAGATGATAGAGATGGGCGGTGGCGTGTGGGTAAGGGTCTGGTTTTAGCACAGGAACTTGTGGTGAGGGAACTTGTCAGCGGTCAGTATGAGCGCGCATGGAGGGTTGCTGGAGAAATGTAGTCCTGTGCGTGACATGGCTGCAATCTCAGAGACCCTGTTGCCTGCTGCTAGCGCGACAAGAAACAGTCTTCTCATAAAGCAACAATACTGACATCGTCCGAGTATTGAAACGAGGAGAGGCGAGCATGTCGAGGACAGGCTCGAGCGTTCATTGCGGCACGAAACGTCGTTTCGGTGGATTCTCGTGAAACTGGATCCTAGCTAGTTCCTTAAAGATCGCCTCGTAGGTGGTGACACCAAAGAAATGGAAGAGAGGCAAGTGGAGTTCATTTCTGTAAACCAAAACTGTACGAGGACTGAGCCGCTTCTGCTTGCCGGCGTAGTGCAGGAACGTCAAGAGGGTGGACTGGTTGATGAACTGCACCCGCGTGGCGCGTGCGTAGACGCGTTTGGAAACAAGTCCAGACGCTTCGGTATTGGCGTTGTGTTGACTGCCTGTGCGTGTTAACCAGCGATCTATTGATATTTGATCGTGAGCACGTTTTATAAAATTGGATGCGAGATAACGCGAGAAGGGTCGTGATGTTAGAGGCACCTTGCTGCCTTCGATGCGCTGGAATACGTCTTGCGCGACCGAGATTTCGCTGAAGGACGCGACGACCGTAGGCCACCACAGTGCATTGGGGTGGTCGGGGATCACGAGGACGCCGCTGTAGCGGTACGTCTTGAGCTTGTGGAGCACTCGGGGGATCAGGTTGTATGGAGGTAACAGGTATATTCCCATCCACTGATTCCAGTCGCATTGGAGAGAATCCACTAAAGCCGCTCGCGGGTGAGGAAACTGAGCTGCAAAAAGTGGAAGCTTGTGGCTCCCCGGATGCACGAAGAGGTCGATTTGCATGGTCCCGCGCAAGGTAGAGAGGCGGGAGAAGCATTGAGGCGTCATTGCCCACTCCGTTTGTACCGGTAGTAGACATGAGAGCTGATCGGCCCAAACGTTCTGTGACCTGGGAAGGTAGGTCGCGAGGAGAGAGAGGTGATGACGCTGGAGGATCTGCAAAGCTGTGCTCCGGACTTCTGCAACGCCGGGGCCTCGTTGGAGCCAAAGTGGTTTACCATGGCTACCGCCACCCTGTTGACGAACAACACGCGGACTGTGGTGTGGTGCCAATGAGCTTGTGCCCACAGAGCACGTACGATGGCCTACAATTCCTTCGGCCTCTCCGTTGAGTGTAACCACCATGAAGCCGATCTGCTGGGTGGGTTCCAGAATAGACTCCCCCAGGTGGACGTGGAATCCTAGCTTGAGGAGAAGGTCGCAGGCCGTCTGAGTGTTGCGCCGGCAGTGATGTGCTGTCTGTGCCCAGAGTAGCCAGCCGCCGATGTAGAAAGCCGCGTCTATCCCTTGCTGGTGCAACAAGCGAAGGGGTAGCTTCGCGACCGTTGTAAAGATTTTTGGTCCCAACCCAGCTAAGAAATATAGTTGGCCTCGTAGTTTGAAGGCCAGGAAATTTTGGAACCTGGGATGAATTGGAACGTGCGGTAAGGCGTCTTTGATATCCTACTTGGTGAACCAGAGAGAGGGGCTTCGGTACTGTCCGTATGCGCTGCAAATTGGAAATGAGGATCGTGGATACGGGGATGCATCTGTTAAGCATGGAGAGGTCGATCACTAGGCGATCCCCTCCCGAGGCCATGGGGACCGCAAAGATGCGAGATACGAAAGCTGGTTGTCTGGGCACCGCCTTAACTATGCCTTTGCTCAGGAAATCTAACACGACAGGTTTGAGAACGTCCTCGTGTGGTCGTTGGGTGACGGTGTAAACGAGCGGAGGGGGTAGTGACATCCATCTCCAGGAGAGGCCTTTGGAAAGGATGCTCTTGACTAATGGAGTGGCCTCACTACAGTGAGCCAGGCGGTTCCTGAGGGTCACCGGCAGTACATCACAACTTGCCAAAGGGGGGTGGTCCCGCTGTGGGCTGCGGGCGAGAGGGTTATATGTTTGCCGAGGTTCCCCGACCTCCTCCGCGACCCCCTCCTTTGAACATACTGGTTCCGTCCCCGGGCCCCTAGGGCAGGAGGGATAGGTGACCCTGAGCTTGTGTGTGGGGCACCGGAGACCACCCGCCTCCCTTAGGGTTGCCTGGCGCCATGTTGGAACGTAGGGCGCACTCTGGACGGTGAGGGGCGGCCACGAAAGGAGCTTCATTCCATCCCGCCTTGGCCCTGGAGGGAATACTGTGCAATATCTTTCCGGTGTTGCGGGGTCTCCGAGTCACCGATGGCGGGGGGGCAACGAACCCTTAAGTGGAGAAAGGAGAGGACCTCTGTCCTGCCACGGAAAGTTTCCAGCGCCAGCAAAGCCTGTAAAACCGCCTAGTTGATGAAAAGTTGAGATTCAAATACAGACCCTGCTAGGAGGGCTGTCCGAACGGATTCCGGGGCCAGCTTGTCCAGCGCTGAAGTCGAATCTGGTATCTCCACTGAGCTGCGTCGAACAGGGATCCTGAGAAAAGTGTGTGAATGGAGCCTGTGGAGAGCTCAGACAGACAATGTAGTGACTGCGGGGTAACTCGCGTGCCATCTGTCAGGACGGGAGTCCGGAGGCGCGCAAGAATGCCCGCCAGTGATACTCTGAGGATGTAGCCGCGCAGATTCAGAGCGACCTGAGTGCGGAGTTGGAAATCCTTGGTTCGTGCTTCTGTAGAAATCTGATGGACCGGGAAAGCGATCTTACTCTTTGTGGCCTCGGAGTGAGCCTTTGGAGAGAGGATAGGAGTATTTGCGAATTCCATCAGGGACCTGACTATAGGGCAGTGTGCTGTGAGCGTAAAGTGTGCGTTCGACCAAGCGTATAGGTTTTTGGGGGCCGAACCGATGGGCAGGGTGGCATTGATTTGCGCGAGGAGTTCGGGTAGTGCATTTGGAATACGTTCCAGAACGAACAAACCGTCATCTCTGATGGTCACCCCCCGACGGATGGGTAGTTCGACTACAAAGACACTCTTGAAAAACTGGAGAGGGAGTTTCTTCAAACCCACTGGCGGCAGAAAATGAGTGGGCCTCCGGACGAGTAGCTGAATCGCGGTGCTGGTCAAGTCCACCGGGGAGAAAATGAAGTTAAGTTTCTCTGTGGTGTAGACCTCCTAGTCGTAGCTCACCAATCCCTCTGTGTACGTCTCGCTGAGGGGGGTACATACCACCTCTCCTCCGGGGAAGGGGGAAGGGCGAGAGGCGGGGTTTCATCATTGGAGAACTCCCCCGGAGCACCCATGAGCATCGTCCGGAAGCGAGGTGGTTGTGAGGGTATTGGTACGGTCTGGTACGGTGAACGCGGTCTGCCAGCATCCGGTAAGGGTGTGCGCGGTGAATCGGGGCGAGGCGAACGAGTCGTCGTGTGCGGCGAGTGGTGGGAGTAGGGGGAATATGCCGAAGGGGGGGGGGTGTACTTGCCCGAAATATACCCCTCCTCTCCCCATGGGGGGTCAAAGTCCACCCCTCCGTCCTTCTCTTCGTCGCCCTGATTGTGAAAGATTTGCTTTTCTTACGATTCAATGCCTTCCCATCCGTGATACCGTCTTCCAGATCTTGGAACCTGCCCTCCATGTCGCTGGACAGGGACTGGAGACGAGCCTCGAATCGGTCTTCGAGTGAACCGAGCGCCAATAGCTTCTTGTCGAGCTTCGTGGCCATGGCCGAGCTAGGGGGTGCGGGCACCGGGGCCGTCTTCGGTAGAGGGCGAGGATGGATGGGTGGCGAGGGGTCCATATGGGAGGCAGAGCGGGTCCGCGGGCGACATTCCCGTACGTGCTCGTGTGCGGGCCTGAGCAGATGCCTAAATGAACTTCAGTTTGGTTTGCCCCAGTGATAGATTACTCCGAAATGTGGGGGGAAGAGATTGGGAGGAGCAATGTACCGAGTGATGTTGCGGCTCCCTCGTCCGATGCGGTCCGCATGGACACCGAGAGCAAGCCCGGATACCCAGGGGTGTACTCCCGCTGCGAGTGAAATCTCTCCTGGTTGGGTGGTAGTCTATCCCGTGTACCGTACTCCTGTACGAGGAACGGCGTTCCAAGATCGCCGAGGTTGGCGCGCTCTCTGTCGAGCATCTGTAACCCGGAAATCGAGGGTGGGGCCGGCACGTCGAGGCTAGGGGACCGGGAGGGGGAGCGGTTCGTGTGAGTAGGGCTATTCCTGCTAAAGCCCATGGATGTTTGGGAAGAGAGACAACCTGTGTCGCTTTCTGCCTTACTGCCCTCTTTTTCTTCCCATTCTCCGAGTAGCGAGGTGGGTTGCGTTGTGTGACCGGAGTTATGGTACAAAAATGACCTTGTGTCCGATGTGACTGCCGGTGTATCTCCGTCTCATGGTCCGATATCTGGTCAGGAAAGCCTCGAAGGCCGCACTAACAGGGGTCTCTTTCATAGCCGATAAGCAGATTTTGCATCTCGCTGGTCTATACACGTGTCCCGCAAAGCCGCTGGAGTGTTTTAGGAAAGTGGTATGTAGGTCATCTTTTGGCAAAGGGTAGGCACATCGAAAGCAGGTGGGCCGGGCATGCGATGGGTCGTTGGGTTGCATGAGCCGTCCTGTGGCTCGTGAACGCTCACCTTACGCGGAGAGCATTTTCGGCATCTTTCCTGAAACCAGGGAGAGAGAAATATATGTCGGATGTAAAAATCATATTTCGGCCTCGAATGCCTTCTGTGTACAAAGTGTGTCTGTCAACAAATGATGTCTGTCAACAAATAATGTCAGTCAACAAATAATGTCAGTCAACAAATAATGTCAGTCAACAAATAATGTCTGTTGTCAAGTCTATGTCTGTCGACAAATTTGCTCCCGTCGACAAATTTGCGTCCGTCGACAAATTTGCGTCCGTCGACAAATTTGCGTCCGTCGACAAATCTGCGTCCGTAGACAAATTTGCGTCCGTCGACAAATTTGCGTCCGTCGACAAAATTTGCGTGCGTTGACAAAATTTGCGTCTGTCGACAATTTTGCGTCCGCCGACAAATTTGCGTCCGTCGACAAATTTGCGTCCGTCGACAAATTTGCGTCCCTCGACAAATTTGCCTCTGTCGACAAATTTGCGTCTGTCAACAAATTTGAGTCTGTCGACAAATTTGCGTCTGTCGACAAATTTGCGTCTGTCGACAAATTTGCGTCTGTTGACAAATTTGCATCCGTCGACAAATTTGCATCCGTCGAAAAATTCATGTCTGTCAATGAATTTATGTCTGTCGACACATTCATGTCTGTTGACAAATTTATGTCTGTCTACAAATTGTACGTCTGTCTACAAATTTGTGTCTGCCGACAAATCGATGCCTGTCAACAAAATTTGTGTCTGTCGACAAGTTTATGTCTGTCTACAAATTTGTGTCTGTCCACAAAATTTGTCTGTCAACAAGTTAATGTCCGTCAACAAGTTTTTTTTCGTCTGTCAACAAATTCGTGTTTGTCAACAAATTTATGTCTGTCAACAATTTTGTGTCTGTCGACAAATTCTGGGACGAGGCAGGGCTCACTAAGACAGCAAATTCAGTAGGTCTGCGCAATTGCCAACCACATCTGTGGCTCTGTAGAGGCAGTGGGTCACTAATCCACTGGCCAGATGGGACGTCAAGTACTGAATCTCACCCATCAAATAGGTGCGGAGACCTTTTACGTCTAGTGAAGCGCCAGAGTGCTTTAAGGGGCTCAGTGGCCCGTGTGTCTCAGTCAAGCAGCGGCGCACGAATTAATGATGGGGTAGGGCAGGCCTTCCTTATTTAGGTAAGGGGGAGGGGATCAACTGGCAACTCCCGACCGAGAGGGCCCGGCCGCCATTTAGAAACCAAGCGGCGTCACGTAGCCACTCTTGGTCAAACAGGAGAACTCGGAGAAGCCGAAGATTTTGAAAAATATCCGAAAAAAGTGACAAGACACAAAGGTCTGAACCTGTCGAAAACACTTCCGACGATTGTTATCAAGATTCTCTCGTAAACATGTCTCTGTAACGTTTCCTCATCAAGATTCATTCAACTAAAAAGCAGAAGCGCAATGCTAACCATATAGCTCTTACGAAGTGGAAGAGAAAATGAGATCTATACTCAGCGTAAAGCAGAAGATTTACACTTTGCGTAGAGAATCTAACATAAAAATTCTGATTGAGAGGGTCCAAGATAAAAGTTACAAGAAGAAAAACAGTGCAACACTCTAACCTTAACTGTGCTTTGAAGGAAAACACAAGCGACCGAAGGCTCGTGACATGAATGGTTTACATGCATTTCCAAGTGTAAGGCAATAATAAGCCTCTTGACCCAAACTGGGTTGCCTTCTGATAGTAATAGTTCTGAAGTGGAACGGCTAAGAGAGCATCTTGCATCAGTGTAATTCATGTATTAAACGATCAAGAGAGGGAAAGGTTGTACCAAAAAATCGCATTGACCCACTATGTTGGTGGTGGTAGATTGTCTTGGTTTCATTCCTTGTTAAACCAATGCTGACCGGTGTCACTGTTGGGCAGGCACCAAAGCCGAACACCTTTCTGGACGTGTTAGGCCAATGCCAGGCACAATGTTAACCGTGCGGGTGGTAAATGGGGGAGACCATTTTTTTATGAATAAGCCAGTGGGCGTGATATAACCGGAAGCGACTTAGCGGCGATTCAGGGAGAATGTGCCGAACCGTGAGTTGAACCTTTCGATTGTATCACTGTTTACAACTGTTACAGGAAGTTTGTTCCTCTTCTCAACAACTCTTATGTGAAGAAATTGCCCGTGACGTCGAGTGAGATATGCATACCAATGATTTTCTAGCTATTATTCCTGGTCACTACGTTCGCATCTAGAGTGAAAAGGCTCGCTCGGTGGACATTTTCTTTACCCCTCATAATATTTCACACTTTGATCATGTACTCTCTGATTCTATGCTTCTCCAGCAAATAAAAATTGAGGTTGCGTAGTCTGTCTGTACGATTTATTGCACAGTGAAAGGATGAGTTTGGTAGCTCTACGTTGGACCTTCTCTAATTTAATTTATTTTCTAAGACATGGAAACCATAATTAGACGGGATACAAATGCATTACATAAATCGAGAATACTGGACCATACAAGGGATCCTTTAGTTACGCTGCTTGTAATATTACCCCAAGGCGAAGAAGCACCGCTAATTACGATTCGCTGCCGTCAAACCGGGAGCCAACATTTTATAGTTATTTAGCTCGCCTCGAACACAGATGCTATGGAATTTACTAACTAAGCGTTTGTAGGCGACTTTCTCAAATGCCATTAGAAATTAGAGGTAAATGATAGCGATTGGAGGTTTGGTGTCGTGAATTTCAACTATATTTTTGACAAAAAACAGCAGGTACGCTTCAACTATATTTTTGACAAAAAACAGCAGGTTCGTAAGACGAGAGCGATTGTGTCTAAAACCATGCTCAGAGTCACCGACCAACTTGCTTGATTCTAAGAACTATGTAATTGTATCCCGTATCAAACTCCCCATCATTTCTACCACGAAGCATTCGTTTACTTGCTCGGGGGAGCGTTCCCTCAGTCATGATCCTGTAGCATACGTATCACCAGCAACGGGTGCGGCGCGCTCGTGGTGCAGACTACCGCTCGGGACCCCGGGTGTGCAACCCGTAGCGTCGGCTAATCCAACGCCCCCTGGGGGTAGGTGCTAGGAGGAGAATGTGTTATTAACACGATAGCCTCAAATAGATACTTTTCAAATCCTTCAACCAACGTCGTTCAGGCGATAAATTTGTTCATTAATTGTTTAGCTATGTTTTT
>SDVV010022958.1:0-12845 GCA_016164225.1 Gammarus roeselii | reverse complement strand
ATAATCATTGTTAAATGTTATTTCCATCAACAAACTTTCTCTTTCTCGATCTATTAAAACAGAAAATACACCCACAAGAGACGCTATCTTAGTCGTTCTACTTCAGAACTTACCTCCTTCTATTAAAAGGCAACCCAGTTTGAGCCAAAAGGCCTGTTGTTGTCTTCATACACTTGTAAACACTTGTAATACTCTCACATATTTGCAGGGACTATTCAGACCCTTTTAGCCGCTCAACACCTTACCTGTATCAAAGCTCTGCCCTGAATGAAAACAAATTGCAGTCATCATTGAATATTGAGTATTCAGAAGATCCTATTTGGATTCGTTACATTTGTATTCTTTTGAGTCGAATTATTTTGATTTCAGCCCCTTTTTTAGCCTAAGAAACACTTGTCATCACAAGTAAAGTACTTGTTCGAAGGTGTTGTTAATGTCTTTCATCCCGGTCAATAATTTCCTACTTGTTCAATGAACTTTATTAACGTAAACGAAAACTAATGGAAAAGTGACATCATTTTACAGATATTTTTTGCACTTGCATATCTCTGTTCATATTATTTATTTTCAGTTGCATGTCATCCATAGACCTGGACAATACTTTCTTGAAATTACATCAATAAAGTAATATATAATATAGCATCTGGTGGCCGACACAGTGGGTAAATTTCGACATTTTTTGCTGTCGTTGGAAAGTTATTGTTTCTCCGATTAATTAAACTCTTTAAAAGAGTCATCAAGCTACCACAAGGGAACATATCCTTCATTTCTTTTCTATTAACCCTCATGAACGACAGCAGGTCGCCAGCAACAGAAATTCTCCACTCATAGCAGCCCGCTCCCAACAGTAGGCCGCCCCCAACAGCAGGCCGCCGCCATCAGCAGACCGCCCCCAATAGCAGCCGCTCCCAACAGCAGCCCGCCCCTAACCGCAGGCCGCCCCCCACAGCAGCCTCCCCCAACAGCAGCCCGCCCTCAACATCAGCCTGCATCCAACAATAGCCCGCCCCCAACAGCAGGCCGCCCCCAACAGCAGCCCACCCATAACAGCAGCCTGCCCCGAAAAGCAGCCCGCCCCCAACAGCAGCCCGCCCACAACAGCAGGCCGCCTCCAACAGCAGCCCGCTCCCAACAGCAGGCCGCCCCCAACAGCAGCCCGCACTTAACAGCAGACCGCCCTCAACAGCAGGCCGCCCCAACAGCAGCCCGCCCCCAGCAGCAGCCGGCCCCCAACAGCAGGCCGCCCTGAACAGCAGCTCGCCCCAACAGCAGCCCGCTCCTAACAGCAGCCCGCCCCCAACAACAGCCCGCTGCTAACAACAACCCGCCCCCAACAGCAGCCCGCCCCCAACAGCAGTACGCTCCCAACAGCAGCCCGCCCCCAACAGCAGCCCGCCCCCATCAGCAGCCCGCCCCCAATAGCAGGCCGCTAACAACATTGGACCGCCAACAACACGGGTTGCGGCCAACAGCAAGCTACCACCAACAAAAGGTCGCTACTGCCAGCAGGTCACTACCTAATATCAGGGCGTTACCAACCGTAGGTTGCTACCAACAGCAGGCCCCATCAACATCAGGTCGGTACCAATAGCAAGCCGCCACAGACATCTGGCTACAACCAACAGCAGGTTGCTACTAATAGCAGCACGTCTGATTCAACAAGTCACTACCAATAGCCGGCTCCCACCAACAGCAGGTTGTCACAGTAGGCAAACACCAAAAGCAGGTCGTTTTCAAAAACAGGCCTCATCAACAGCCGGTCGCTACCAAAAGCAGGCCACCAACAACAACAGGTCACTGCCAACAGCAGACGCCCACCAACTGCAGACGGTCCCCAGGAGCCAGCGCTGCGAATGCCGGTTCCTGTTGTTTGTCAGCCATCAACGACTGCCGTTTGTCCGCCATCAACGACAACATACGCAGTTCTATCATCGAGGCACTGGACCAAATCACTGGGGCTTCTCTCCTCTTTTCCAGGCTTGTCTTCTCACTGGACCTAAAGACTGGACTTCTCTCTACGCTTCTAGGCTTGGTATTTTCCCTAGACCTAGAAACTGGGCTCCTCTTCCAGGCTTGTCTCTACGCTGGTTAAAAAAACAATGCTACTCTCACTGTTTAAAGGCTCGTCTTTACACTGTACCTACAACAGTGTTATTTTTCCCTTTCTTGGCTTGCCATTTGACTGGACCTGAGAACATGTAACTGTCCCCGCTTCCTGGCTCCTCTTCACACGGGACCTAAAAACTGTAGCTCCCATCCACTCTTTCGGGCCTGTCTTTATATTGGTCTTAAAAACTGTGACTCCTCTTCCAGCTGCAAAGCTTGTCTTTATTAGCAGTTGGGTTGGAGACGGCACCACAGGGGACACAAGCTTAGATGTTATGAGCGGTCGGCGGAGGATTTAGTGAAGCTTTGCAGAGAACGACAGAGAGAATTCCCAGCTTCAAAGGCAGGCAAATATAAGATGCTGGCGTGAGTCACGATGTACACGAAAAGACGTGTTGCTCATATTGAATGCCCGCACTGGGTTTGCGGTTGAGCTACAGACGAATGATATTTAGATAACGCGTATTTGCCATATGAAGGCATGTGAAGTGTCGAACCGGTTTGAATTCTCGTATGTTAGCTCGGAATAACGAATCCAACACCCAGAACTTGAATGTACTGTAAGGCCGTGTCACATTTCAGTACGTAATCTTCCGTGACGGAATATTTGAGTGCTTGATCCCGGATGATATTTTCATCCTCAGCTTGGTCGGCTGGTGTACTGAGTGTTATCCTTGTATATTTATGTGATTAGCCTTGCTTGGTCGACGGGTCTGGCTTCGATGTGAAACATGCTCTTCACTAATGGAATTGTGGTTGTACTGCTGTGGATTTGGGAAGTGCTGAGATTGCAGAATGCAGGTTTACAATTGTTTACAAGTGTAGGAAGACAACAATAGGCATATTGGCCCAAACTGGGTTGCCTTTTGAATGCAAGAGGATTTGTTCTGAAGTAGAACGTCTACGAGGCCTACTGGCTCAAACTATGTTGCCTTTTGATAGCGAGAGGATTAGTTCTGAAGTAGAACGTCTAAGAGAGCTTGTGTGCCATTTCTGTTTTTTTATAACAACAGGAAAAGGAACGGCTTAGCTATTTATCGGCGATTTATGTAGACCTTATCGAGCCGCGACTTAAACGTTTCGTTTGTATTGCTGTTTACAACCTCCGCTGGAAGTTTGTTCCATTCATCGACAACTCTATACGTGAAAAAATTGCGCGTGATGTCGAGTGAGAAACGTTTCCCAACGTTTTTGTATCTATTGTTCCTAGTCACTCCGTTTGTATCTAGAGTGAAAAGGCTCGCTCGCGGGTGGTCTACTCTCACTCCGCGTCGTGCTGTTCGCGCCCCCAGGCCTAACCCACCAATTCGCGGCTTTTCCGGTCGGTTTTTGTGGTCCACCTCCGGCCTCTGGACCAATTCCCAGATTTCTACGTCCAATTTCCTTTCTACTGTTTCTAGGCCTAATGCAAGAATTCCCAGGTGACGCAGTCCGAATGCAATTGTTCTCCGTCCGGGTCTAAGCCCGACTTTCCCTGCTCTCTCGATTCCTCTTTACCTTCTTCCGGGTCTTAAACTCAAATCCCGGTTCGCGAAGTCTGATTCCTGTTTTCCACCCCTTCGGACCTCAGTCCCAATTCCCAGCTCTCTAGGTCTGATTCCCATTTCCCTTACTCCGGGCCTCAGCATCAATTCACTGCAGTCTTGTTTTTCTCATCAAGTCAATAGCACTAGTTCTCGGCTCTCTCCGTCCGATTCTTATTTTTCTTACTCCGGGTCTCAGCATCAATTCACTGCAGTCTTGTTGTTCTCATCAAGTCAATAGCACTAATTCTCGGCTCTCTTCGTCCGATTCTTATTTCCCTTACTCCGGGCCTCAGCATCAATTCACTGCAGTCTTGTTGTTCTCATCAAGTCAATAGCACTATTTTTTGGCTCTCTTCGTCCGATTCCAGTTGTCATCCGCAGGTGTCTCGAGAGGTCAACTGATCTATAGAATACACGGTTACAAGCGGGGTGCAAAAAGACAAGTGGAGGGTATTTGTAGGTACGATTACATGCAAGTGTATTTCTCAAGATTGGAGGTATTTCTTGCAACAGTCCAAAACGGTGGTGACTGGCCTGACGGCAAATTTAGTTTATATGAGTTCGTGTTGTATTCCGAAGTGGTGGTGACTTACTTGTTTAGATGATTTTTTTATGTGCTCGTGCTACAGTCCAAATCGTTATCACTTGTCTGCTCTATAATCCAGTTTTTCTATGTGTTTGTACTATGTTCCAAATCAATGTTGACTTGCCTGTCCGGTAAAGTTTAGATCGCTTTGGAAATTTTGTGGTCTGGCTCTTGTGTCTGGCAGTATGAACCGGGAAATGACATGAAGCATGATTTTTTACCTAAAAATTCAGATTAAGGTAGAGGTGTCAGTGTTTTTTTTTATCAAACCACACTCTACTGCCCTCGAACAGTTCGTTACACGAGGGAATTTCCACTCCCATAAGACTAGCTGTTTGTCAACTTCTTCCTACAGTCTTAAAGTATTCAATTATTAACAAATGCATCTGCATCTTTTTAACACCAAATGCCAACAAATGTTATAAAAAGAGGGAAAGAATAAAGGATTATTTAATTTCAATTTTCGTCGTTATATCTTAATCATCAAAACTAATTCCCGTTTTCTCCGTCCGATCCCCGCTGTTCCCCTTCTGGGCCTGAACACCAATTCCTGGGTCGGTCGTCCGCCAATTATACCCAATCATCCTCTAATTTAATTGGAAATGCTCCAGCCATCTAATTAAGTGTCAGTAATTGGCAGACAATTGTCAAACTTGTCCGAGAGGCTGGGAAGGATTCTACTAACATACAAGGTTCTCATTTAGCGTGTGGAGGAAATCAAAACGTGGCAATCTATTAACATTCTCCGCCCATCTAATTAGCGAACTTAATTCTCAGATGAACATATACGAATATCAGTAATAACGAGCCTACCTGTCCTCCAATCGTTGAACTTCCTTGGGAGGGAAAACAATCATTTTTTTAAATCTATTTAATAGTTCACAGACTTTCTAATTGGAAGGTGCTCAGATCAATACAAAATACGGGAAATGTTGTACAGAAGCAAAATAATGATTTATGTTGATCTTCAACGACGAAGTGAATAATTACTTTGCATTAATTGATAAATTCGGCAATGATCCGTGTTCCGTTCGTGTCAGAAACGTGTAACAAAATTCTTAAACAGTCCATGAGGTACGTAAATAATCTAATGTCGTTTTACACTGTTATTTGGGGCATTGAAAACGTTGCAACCTATTTATCCCTAAGACCAAGACTATGACAGCTATTATTGACAAGCGTGGAAGGGTCCAACTGCCTTCTTGTTTATATGACTGCAAATTGGCAACATTGAATTGAAAACTTAATTCCCTGGATTTTTTTCCTAGTCTGACATTATTCGTAGTTTGGAAATCAGTTTTGCTTCTTCACTTTGGCATAATACTAAAATTTACAAGCTCTAAAACGACACGATATTAATTTGAAAAACATATTTTCTATGTTAAAAATGGAAGAAAATTTTGTCGATGAATCAAATAATGTTTAAACTTTTGGTAAGACCAGTTGTTGGGAGTAGTTTAAAGCATTAATCGAAGATGTCAAAGCAATAAGTATTTATTTCTTGATTGCCTAATTTCATATTTGAAACAGATATAAACCGTGAACAATGAAGAAGACTGTAAAATTATTTCAGAAATCAATATTGAAGTTTAGGTTTTCAGTGCTCTGTGCTTCGTTCTTGGTACTATCATTAAAATATCTGGTCCTCATTCTTCAAGAACTACATTCAATAACTTTTCATTCGACCAGTCATTGAAAAGAACTCCTTTTCCATCACTCGTCCGAATCATCTGGATGCCGAGACAACGAGCCTGTACCCAATACCAGCGCCGGAAGAGGTGTCTTCATCTTCCAGATGCCGAGACAATTGGCCTGTACTCAATGACAGCGCCGGAAGAGGTGACTTTATCATCCAGATGCTGAGACAACGTGCCTGTACCCACTGCCAGCGCCGAAAGAGGTGACTTCATCAACAGAAGTCGAGACAACGAGCCTGTACCCACTGCCAGCGCCGGAAGAGGTGACTTCATCATCCAGATACCGAGACAATTGGCCTGTACTCAATGCCAGCGCCGGAAGAGGTGACTTCATCATCCAGATACCGAGACAATTGGCCTGTACTCAATGACAGCGCCGGAAGAGGTGACTTCATCATCCAGATACCGAGACAATTGGCCTGTACTCAATGACAGCGCCGGAAGAGGTGACTTCATCATCCAGATACCGAGTCAATTGGCCTGTACCCAATGCCAGCGCCGGAAGAGGTGACTTCATCATCCAGATACCGAGTCAATTGGCCTGTACCCAATGCCAACGCCGGAAGAGGTGAGTTTATCATCTAGATACCGAGACAATTGGCCTGTACTCAATGACAGCGCCGGAAGAGGTGACTTCATCATCCAGATACCGAGACCATTGGCCTGTACTCAATGCCAGCGCCGGAAGAGGTGACTTCATCATCCAGATACCGAGACCATTGGCCTGTACTCAATGCCAGCGCCGGAAGAGGTGACTTCATCATTCGAACTGCTTCCGAGTCCAACGCAAAAGTCAAACAGTAGCTGATCGTTGATCGAGTCCTCGAAAGCTGTAATCCAAGCTTCTGAGTAAGCCTTTGATACAGTCAAAATGCGTCGGTGGTGTGAACCGGTCAAATGTTTGTAATCGAGAAAGCTCATATAGCAGCTAATCTGGTCAAATGATCAATAAGAGTTGTCCACATTTTCCGGGATGATATAAATGTCCAGTGATTTCACGTTGGTGATGTCAAACGGCTTGGTCGCCATGTGCTTGTATTTTATATTATTCTTCAAGTCAGGTATAAAATAAACCGAACAATTGTTTTTTATACCAATCGACGTACATTTGTTTTTTGATGATAAAAAGAATAATTTACTGTTTATGAATCCTACATACAAATCCTACTTTTTTAATCTCTACCTCGGTCGAATAATGATTCCGGAATTACAAATAAAGGATACGTTTCAAATAAAAATGTAAGTCTTCAGCTAAAATCCCGTGCGGAGTTTCACTCCAGTAAATTTGTACTTCTTCGCAACATTTTCAATCACACTTCAACGGAACTTAATCTAAAATTCCAATTAAATTCTGCGTAACATTTTCGGCCCTCAATCTATTGTTCCTGTTATGTTAAGTAATTTATACACATCTGAGGGTAGATTTAGACCAGTGAACACACATTTCTTATCGGCCTGATCAAGGATGGGAGTTTTAGTAATAGCTCAAAGGACAATAAACGATATCTCAGGATTTTCGATTTAATTTCAAGAACTGAACATTATTTACGTGAAGCTATATATTAAATATTATGTTTGGATTTTTTAAAATGAAATATCTACAACTAAGAAACTATCAGTCCTGATATTTTTGCAGCGTTATTTCTCGACTCGATCAGTATTAAGAAGCTCCGCCAAAATACAAGAACCCATCTACTTGCAGCTAACGTTAACTGACGAGCTATTCATGTAATAGGTAAGCCCTCGTTCACGATACTGAGGGCTTACAAGAAGTCAAACTTCTGCTGGCGACCAAAGCCACTGGACGCACTGAAAAGGCTGCGGTAATCCAACCACTGGTATTTTAATTTCATAAGACAATTCAATTAAGAAAAACCTAAGCAGCAATAAGAACAGGGCTGCGCTGGGCTGGGCTAGTTGCAATGCAATTTAATTTGAAGTATTGCTAGGACGCACTCTTCAACCCGTCCTAGGCGCACCATTACTACATTGTTGAGGAATAATGTCGAACTATTGAATAGAATACATCACGCATATAATTAATTCCTTGAAATGATGTTGTGAAAATTCGTTGAATTTTTTATAGCTCAAAAACGAAGAAGTCAATAATTTTAAAATGGAAGTGGCCCTCTCACAATAATTATTGTCATTTAATGGCACAGAAATGTGCACGACATCGTGAGAAAAATGGTCTCAAACCGGAGTCAGTTTCGAAACGAAACTTGTTAAGTATTTTCTACAACGAAATATAAGATTCTATTTATCCCTGTTTTGTCGTTGTTTGTGTGGAACGCAGTTTCTTATAGAATAATTTCAAATAATATTTCCTTCCTAGCAAATTACCAGCCATCGGCTGAGCTAGCAGATTGCATACCAAACCGAATTCAACATCCTTCGTCCGAGGCACACACAGGCTGTGAACAACAACTTCAACACATTTACCCAACAACGACGTGAAGTTTTGATATTTCCATTAAATATCTATTTCTGAAGTCGCCTCGTGCATGGATGTTTTCCCTGTCGAACCTTCGATGAGTTCTGTCTTCATTCCACGACCATCAGCGTCGGAAACTTTCGTAACAAGTTCATTACGCCGAAGGTCACTGTTTTCGGCCTCTCACCACCCAGTAGCATCCATCGATCACGAGGCACAGGCTGGATACACAGACTGAAAGACAGCGTTCCAGCCCAGGTGGTTCCAGAGCGGATGCGTGGCTGTCGGTGATCCGATTAATCTGCCTTGGTCGCTGAGACCATTCCATCATTGGAGGGGGGGCAACAGGGGCAGAAAAGCTGTACACGGCCTCATTCGTGTTCGAGGTTGTTTGGCCAAAGAAGGACACATCGATGAACCTTGTGAGGATTATTGATGTTGTTCCGAAGAGGGAAAGTCTCAGAGAGTAACCAAGGAGGTTACGGATGAATGAATGAATCCATGTTTAGAGAATTTGTGATATTTACAGAAGCAACTAACTGTTTTCAGGCGTTGATGATCAATTATTAATTTTGAATTATTGTTGGTAGTGACCCATTTAATAAACTTCTTTCCCAATTTCTGCAGTTTTTCATCTTGATTGTAATATATTTCGATTGGACGCGAATTTAATTTGCATTAATCATTCAAGTGCTGAAGAACTGATTAATTGGACTCATTGATGGAAAAAATTGCTGATTAATTTTATTCCGCTACTGAAATGCGGCGAAGACAAATAAGGGTTTCAGGTTCACACTTTTGTTCAAAGTCGCATGAAATACCAACTGCTAACAACGATACCCCGCTTTCAATTTGCTAATAAATTATTCAAGTGACGTAAATATTGAAAACAATTAAACTTTATTGAAAAATTTCTGAAAAAGAAACTGAAACCTTAAGCATTCTCCCATTAATTTACCCGTTCGCGAAATGACATTTAATGTCATTACTTGTTGTGGTCTATTGCTGTAAACGTCAAAATAGTTTTAACCGTAGAACAACAGCTGCACAAGCAACGTGTGTTCATGTGTTCTAATCTGTTCAGACGTTCCTACTGAAGTCCGATTCCAGAGCAATTGGTAAATAACGTATTCAATGTTGACAATTCCATATTTTTCAATTCATATATTTGCAATTGGTGTCTGCCGAAACCTGTAGTGTGTATTCGTGCAGGCTCCAGGAATAGTTATATTACTGTTAATTCCAGCACTTACAGGTTGACTTTTTGATCTGGCTAGTTTCGAATTGGAAAACATTACAAGTTCCCATAAGGCTACTATTCGTGCCCTAGTAGGATTGTGCGCCGTTATAAAGAAGACGGCTCACAGTCTGGGGCCGTTACTAAGGAACGTCGAACGAATGGAGCCGTTAATTGTGAATATATGATGGGTAATAAATAAGTTGGATATTGGATGTTCATGAGGTAACTAAAAAAAAAACGAAGATGCAGCCTAACGCTAATCGTTTCTTCTGGGCTGTGCAGCAGCCTAAGAAAATTCGCTTACGTATGACGATTAACCTATACCTGTTATTAACCAATTAACCTATTAACCTATAGCTGGAATTAACCTATATCTGGTATTTCGCTTACGTATAACGATTAACCTATATCTGGTATGATTTATTTGTTTGTTTTTTGTATAGTTCAATTTAATCAAATACTGATTTTGAGAATTTAATTGGAAACTTTGTCCTAGCATAGTCCAATATAAATACCTTTTTTTTTTAAATGTATTTTGTTTCTTCATTGTAGACTAACCGTTTACGAACTGTCTGTCGCTACCGCACATTGATTCCAGACATTCAGAAGGCTAGCATTCACTTATAAATAAAGGAAAAATTACATGTGCTGTAATATTCTTTTGAAAAATTATGAAACGTTTCAAATAAGATAGGACTTTGACCGAAATATCACATAGAATTTTCGTTCAGATAGTCGGTACTAGTTGGAGCGATTATCATATTAACAAAATTGACCTTATCTTCTTAACAAATATATATAATAAAAAATATCGCAAATACTTCTGAAACTAGGAGCTGGATTTTGAACATGGTTAGAAGAACAACGAAGTTAAATATTCGAGATTCAATCTTTTTTGAAACACACCTATCAAGGAAAAATAAAAGACGAATTAGCAATATGAATCCTGAATTATTCTTCAGTGTTGACTACTGGTCATTGAGCTCATCCATTGCCATAAGATAAAAGTTAAAGAACCGACCCTCGTGAAACGGAACCCAGACTGTGTGTGACATAACAGGAAACATCTTCACAAGACGTCGGGATGTTTTGACTTGAGATTAGCGTCTGGTGTGAGGCAAGTAAATTCTTGAGTTATGAAGTTTTTGGTCAGAGCATTGCTTCTGTCACTCAATTGAGGTGCGTGAATAAGCCATGAGTGATTAACAGGGAGGCTTCCATGAGCTGACTAGATTAGAAAATTGGTATTCACGATTGATGGAAGAGAGAACACATTTACATCCATTTTCACGGTTCCTGTAAGAACTTAGTTTAGAAGTGTTGTTCAGTGGTGACGTAGCTATCATAATCCATTTTATTTCGTTCATCCTGGATAATAAAATATTCGAATAAATATGTTTTCTAAATTTTCTTGACAATTCGACAGATCCGCTCCACCGGTTCAGCACACACATCCTATCTCCTCTTAACGAGATTGGTTAGCTGGTTATTCAGAGGGCAATTCAATGTGTTTTATGAGAGGCCATCGACCGCACCATTAATGCAATCATGAAACAAACGTCAGTGTCCGTAGCCCTGGCAGTACAGTAGACGGGCGGGAAACAATGGCGTGAAGCATCAAAGTTCAACACCCCAGTGTCCATAGCCCTGACAGTATAGTAGACGGGCGGGAAACAATGGCGTGAAGCATCAAAGTTCAACACGCCAGTCTCCGCAGCCCTGGCAGTACAGTAGACGGGCGGGAAACAATGGCGTGAAGCATCAAAGTTCAACACGCCAGTGTCCATAGCCCTGGCAGTATAGTAGACGGGCGGGAAACAATGGCGTGAAGCATCAAAGTTCAACACGCCAGTGTCCGCAGCCCTGGCAGTATAGTAGACGGGCGGGAAACAATAGCGTGAAGCATCAAAGTTCAACACGCCAGTGTTCGCAGCCCAGGCAGTATAGTAGACGGGCGGGAAACAATGGCGTGAAGCATCAAAATACAACACGCCAGTGTCCATAGCCCTGGCAGTATAGTAGACGGGCGGGAATCAATGGCGTGAAGCATCACGGTACAACACGCCAGTGTCCGCAGCCCTGGCAGTATAGTAGACGGGCGGGGAACAATGGCGTGAAACATCAAGGTACAACACGCCAGTGTCCGTAGCCCTGGCAGTATAGTAGACGGGCAGGAAACAATGGCGTGGAGCAACATGGTAACAACATGTCAGTGTCCGTCGCCCTGGCAGTATAGTATACGGGCGGGAAACAATGGCGTGAATCAACAGGGTAACAACACGTTAGGGTCCGCAGCCCTGGCAGTATAGTAGACGGGCGGGAAAAAATGGCGTGAAGCATCAAAGTACAACACGCCAGTATCCATAGCCCTGGCAGTATAGTAGACGGGCGGGAAACAATGGCGTGAAGCATCAAGGTACAACACGCCAGTCTCCGCAGCCCTAGCAGTATAATAGACGGGCGGGAAACAATGGCGTGAAGCATCAAAGTACAACACGCCAGTGTCCATAGCCCTGGCAGTATAGTAGACGGGCGGTAAACAATGGCGTGAAGCATCAAGGTACAACACGCCAGTGTCCGTAGCCCTGGCAGTATAATAGACGGGCGGGAAACAATGGCGTGGAGCAACAAGGTAACAACATGTCAGTGTCCGTCGCCCTAGCAGTATAGTATACGGGCGGGGAACAATGGCGTGAAGCTTTAAAGTACAACACGCCAGTGTCCATAGCCCTGGCAGTATAGTAGACGGGCGGGGAACAATGGCGTGAAGCATCAAGGTAACAACACGCCAGTGTCCGCAGCCCTGGCAGTATAGTAGACGGACGGGAAACAATGGCGTGAAGCATCAAAGTACAACACGCCAGTGTCCATAGCCCTGGCAGTATAGTAGATGGGCGGGAAACAAGGGCGTGAGGCATCAAGGCAACAACACGTCAGTGTCCGAAGCCCTGGCAGTATAGTAGACGGGCGGGAAACAAATGCGTGAGACATCAAGGTAACAACACGTCAGTGTCCGCAGCTTTGACAGTATAGTAGACGCGAAACAAGAGGGTGAGGCATCAAAATAGCAAGGGGCGAGTGCTCCGACTTTCAATAGCCTTATGTAGCGTTTGCTTTTATGTGAGCCGTGACATGTATTTCTATCACGAAATGATGTGAATAAGATGAGAAAAGTTTTGGCCAAACAATATGGGTGAACCAGCAAAGTGAAATGAATAACAATGAATAATTTCTTGCCAACTGTAGTATGTAGGTA
>SDVV010022957.1:0-12845 GCA_016164225.1 Gammarus roeselii | reverse complement strand
AAACATAATACAGCCCACGAAATAAGAAATACTCGAATAAAGTGTTAATGATCTATAAATTGAATAATCATCCATTCACCCCAAGGGGTGGCAGAGGTGTCTTGGATCTCAAAAGAGCCCGACGAATCCCGGAGGGTAACCCGTCCCCCGAGCTCCCCTCGTCTCAGCTCATCTCGGCTTGTCTCGAATAATTTCGGCCAGTCTCAGCTCGTCGCGACCAACTCGACTTACCTCAACATGTTACGACTGATCTCGACGCACCTCAACCAGCCTCGCCGCGACCCTCACCCCCTGCGCCAGTAATCCGCGGACCGTAATGGTTAATTGTTCTACTCAAGCATTTCACATACATACATTTTTTCGTGTATGGGTCTTACAGCGTGGGGAGGGAAAAGCAGGGGTCACATAGTTCAGAGGGGCCTCACACGGGTCCCAAAGTTTCTCAAGGGGGTCCTAAAGGGTCTCAAGGGTGTCCCAAAGGGCCCCGGAAGGGTCCAAATGCGTCCCCCCACATCCTTCTGGTCTTCAGTTCCCCGGGTTTCTCGAATCCCGCGAGTACCCGCACTCCTGGGTCACCTAGTCTCAGCCAGCCTTGGTTCGTGTCAACTCGTCTTCACTCACCTCAAACTGCCTCAACTCGCCTCGTCCCCTCCACGCACAGTGCCATTCAAGATTTCCACTCTCTAAGATCAAAATAATTTCCCTTTTAGCCATCAAAACGGCTAGCTGTACTCGGACAATTATTAGGAACCCGGGAGAGCGCAATTCTATCACTGTAGGTTGGACTAGACTAACTAACACACCGCATAGTCCACTTAGGGCCCCTGCGAGCATCTAACGATACATAATTATATAACTTATCCAAAATTGATCACAATAAAAAAGGGCACAGACAAATAATGAAGCCCATGAAATAAGAAAGAATAAAATAAAGTGTTAATGATCTATAAAATGAATAATGAATAAGCATCCATCCACCCCAATAAAGTGTTAATGATCACTAAAACTAATTTTCATCCATCCACTTCAAGCTCAAGTCGAAACAGACGTTCAGTGGTCAAGAAAATTCACCGTCTGCTTGCAAGACTTGATCATCTACTTATGAAGTGCATCTTATTGGGGTTAGCGGCTAATCTCCACCGGAGTCACAACGCAAGTCATCACAACATTTCCGGTAGGGCACGAAGATCAGAGATTCTGGTAGGTTCGCACTCTTTCATGTGCGAAAACAGTGACCTTTTCAGGATTGAACTGGACATTCAAGTTGTGAAGCAGACGCACGTTGGTGCGTACAGGTACGAAAAGCGTTTAAACGCAGCTACTTGAACAAATTATCGTATCCCTGCCTAGTGGATTTTGATTTGAGCCTCACTTCCACCGGAGCCTCACCGTGAGTCATAATAGGGTCCCTCGTAGGGCGCGACCGTCATTGACTCAGGTAAGTTCGCACGGCCTTGCGTGCAAAAATCTTAGTCTTGTCATGATGAAATCAGTACATATTTCAATTGTGGCATGTTCGCGTACAAGAGACTAAAAAGTTAACGCGTATCTTCGTAAATGTATTGTTATCTCTGTGCGTAATGGGGTGGAGAGACCACCTCACTAGCACAGGTGTTTGGGATTTAGACAGCTTCGTATAGTCCGGTGTGTTTTCCGGAAGCAATAAGCTTTTTACGGTAGGTTGGGTCCGTGAGTAGGCTTTGTAGGTTGCACGGGGGATTTATGAACGCTCGTCAGGCTGCCGCGAGTGCGTTGCAATCCATCAGTAAGTGTTTCACGCTGATAGCCACTTGGTGGCAACAGGGGCAAGGTGGCGCGTTTGGTCCTATGTCGACATCCATCAGATAGTTGTGAGTTATCCACGTGTGTCCCGTGCCAAAGCGGTTGATGAACACTTCGTCTTTTCTGTTGGTGAACTCTGTTTCCCATTCTCCGACTGAGGGTGTGACTGAAAGCATTTTTTGTCCACTCTTGCCACATTTTATCCCATCGGGATGTTATATGGGAGTTGATAATAAGGAAACAGCCCCGGCAATGTATTGCGAAAAATTGTTCTTGGTGAGTTGATGCCAGTTTAGCATGCGAGTCCGCAAGTTCGTTTCCTTCTTCTTATTCCGGGGATCCAGCAGAATTCAACTGCCTGACCCGTCTCGGACATCACAAAGAGATCGTGCTGCATTTTACATAGAACAGGATGTTCGAAGTGCAGTGTTTTAATCTGGGTGAGGCCTCTCAGACTGTCTGAGAATACGACGTATTTGGGAAAGTGATCGGTTTTGTCAATAGAGATGGCTAGTTCGAGTGCGTGGAGCTCCGCAGAGAATACGGAGGCCTCTTGTGGGAGGGTGGCTGAGAGTGGGATGTTCCCGCACACAGCGGCAGCTCCCACTTCGTCCGCGGTTTTGGCCTGCCTTGTGGAGTGGAAAAGTACCTCGGAGAGAGAAACCCACCGTACAACGTATACATGACATCAGGAACACTTTGCTAAGAGTCGTCTTTTCACCTACTTGATTTGAAAAGGAAGTCGTCCCTTCCCAGCAGGTATTTAATCAATTACTAATAATGCCTCTCTCTTGGGTCGACAGGGAGACGTAGTGGAGGATGTTGGTCTGAATGAAGTGGGCGTGAGTTCACTAAGAGCGATCCAAAGTTTCTATGTGGGCAGCAGAATATGTGTTGTTGTTGTCATCGTCGTCGTGTTTGCAAAGCCCAAGTTCTTCCTGCGGTGGAGTCATAGCCGCGCACAGCCCGAAAGCCCGGGTACTCACAGACATGTGCACGTTGATAATGTTACGATCGTTGCAGGCCCCTATGTTGGACCTACAACCCCGAGGAAGTTTATGTTGCCTGGCGGAGATTCCCACAGGTTACGTAACGACAAACTATTATGATTGAGCCTACCGGTTGCAACGGCTGGGCACGACGTCATGACATGCTCCGCCGTGATGGGCACCACCCAGCACAGCAGGCACAGATAGGAAAGGGCGTTCATCAGTCTACGTTGGTCAGACTGGAGAACAGCGTAGTGCCTCAGTAAAGAACGAAGCGAGCGCTTGGTTCCCAGTGAAAGAAGGACCTAGGCAAGATTGAGTTATGTCTCCCTAGCTGTTCAATCTCTGCATGGCTGGAGTGATCGTGGTGAAGGCGAGTATATTTGGCCTATATTTTGTAGTTATGAAATCTGTATCAGCCAAATCTAGCCACCCTCTTAATTAACGGGAAACTGCTGTATGTTAATACATACACGAACAAAATGCGTACTAGGCAGTCGAGACGGTTGCTATTAGCGGATGCAACGACACTGGTGGCAGATTCGGAGGTGAAAGTCGAATAGGCTAGTGTTGAAGTTAGGTAGGGTCAGAAGAGGAAGCTGCGAGTTGAGGTGGGATTAAAAACAGATGACGTTCGTGCAATGACGATGCGAGGAAAATCCGTGTCGACTTAAATTGAGTTTCTGGAGGAAGTTCAGTGGTTCAGTTTTGGCAAAGACTAGACTGCGGAAAACCGATGTGAAATCAGAGTGAAAGAAATGAGAGCGTTTGATTTGAACCTCAAAAGTGTAATTTGGGAGCCCCGAAGAGTGTAATGAACTGTAGGACACTAGGTGGGGAAGCAAAGAGGATGTAGTAGTTCCAACAGTACAAATACGGGGACAAAACGTGGAGGACGCGAGCTGTAAATAGTAGGTCGATTAGATTAAGGGGGTCCATCTTCCCCCGAGCTCTGACACGGCATGGCCGGACTGATGCCGAAGAATAGGATCAATGATGCCGCTGTACGAATTAGAACAGGCATGGTGAGAAACTTAAATGACAGATTTTGATTTGATTCGGGTCTCGTTTCCCCCCTTAGAGTACAGAATTGATGCATGTGCTCCAAAATGATTCAGACACATAGTGAGGACGGATTTTTAATGCAAAAAGGTGATGAAAGCAGAGGTGGCTAGGCGTTGGTTTTGAGGATTGACCAAAGTTTGGGTGAATAGATAGAGTGAAGCAGGTTTTAGGGTAAAGAGAAAGTGGGACGATGAAGGCTACAATTGGGTCATCCAGTGCGGTTCTATCTAACTTGCTATCAGCGAGCGAGTGGGCATTGGATATGCGTGACTGGAGAATGGTTGTAAATAGATAAGTTTTGACGCAGCATTGCTGCGCTTTACTACCATCCGGGTCTCGTTGAAAACAGGGATGGGCGTTAGTGTTGGAGGGCCCGACAGTTTTGAGGCAACAAGGGTTAACCAGCAAATTTGATTTGGGCCTCATTTTAACCAGCGAAAGCTGTTGGTCCCTTTAGCCAACACTGGTTTCGCACCTCACTCATAACCCGAAACGCTATACGGCCAAGTTTTGGTGTGTGTGTACGTGAGTGACAAAAATAAGTGTGAGGTGGATCTTGCTGTCGCAGACCTCCCTTCTGATGGATTTGGCCTCCTATTAGTATCTGTACCGAACCTAGAGTAGGAAAAGGTATCTAGCTATGATAGGATTTATGACTAGACTTTTTAGTGCGCTGGAGTCTTAAGACCTTCAGACACCGAACGTCACACTAACCACTGTTCATGTATCAGGCTCAATGGACATTTTAGATTACAATGATTAGGTTTACTACTGCGTACAGTCAATGTCTTTAACGCTGCAAATGTCAAAGGTATGGCGAGGTAAAATCATCATCGCATTAATAAACGCATTATACCACAACAATTATAGACATTTGGCGAAGTGACATCAATATTGCGTAATGTTAGCATTATACATTAAACTTCTAAAAAATGTAACTTCACAACATGCGAAGTTTAAGGATTATACTGATGCCAACAAGTTAATTGAAATTGGAACATAGCTACCAGACGAAAATACGTTCGCGAGTTGACTAACCTCACGCTATCGCCATGACAGTCGTGCACACCTTCAAAGGGGAATGTGGATGTTTGCATGAAAAAGTGGTTGCTTTCTTCAACGTTGCATTAAACTAGTCACACTATCAGGTCAATGGCGGAGGGCTCCCTCAACTATGCAAGATCGTTTACAACAATATGATAATTGTAAGAGTTTACACGACTTCCAGCCCAGTAATGTGGTATAACAAATGGAATAAAGCTACTGTCTGCAGTTGTAGTGTAATAACCAAAGATGACGGCCAATCAATCAGTAAATGCATTACCGCATGCAACAGCAACTTCATTATCTTCCCAATCAAAGTGCCTAACGAGCTTCTTACCAGCGTGTGCTCAACGCTGATTTAAACTACGATACACCGACAGACTACAGTTGACCTTACACGCGGGTGGGCAGTCAGAACCTAAATTTAAAAGGAGTTTCTCAGACAAATTGACCGTGGAGTTTGTTTTTTATTTTCCTGTTCAGTTAACAATGCAGCCTGACTTTGTTTTACAGCATTCTAGAATATATATACATAAATACATATACACATAAACATATAGCCATAACACAATGATTTAATAATAATAACAATGCTGTATTTACCTCGCTATAAAATATTACAAGTAAAAACTACTTTCACCCTGGCTAAAAGCGATGGGTATTGACAAAATTCACACACGGTCCCATTGTTCTGCAAAAATAACATATAGATACATTTTTTAATCGCTATCCGAATTCTACAAGGTTGTCGATGTAACTCTTCAAGATGAATCTATATACTATATTTTACCCAACAGGGCAAGGGCCAAGTACTAGCGAGAGTGCATCTCAATCATGATTATAAAAATACTGAAACCGCGGTTGCATAAAGCGTAGAAACAGTTTTATGAAGCAATCCATACACAAAGGCCTGCCCTGAACACCTAACCTAAAACACAAGTCGTAATTATAAGCGACCTCCAAAGTGAAGTAAACAGGCCTAGCTTTCTTATGAAGCCAACCACTCAAGCACCAAGTTTGATTAGTAGATAGCAGAGAAAAGTGAGGAAATTTCATTATAATAATTTTCAAAGCAAATATTCAAAAGCAACTATAAATATTCTAGTTATAATTCGAAGTTGGGGTGGAAAACCTTTCAATGGAAACGGTCAGCACGACTTCTATACAACCCAATATTTTATTCACCCGCTGATTTTGAACTTTAAAAAGAAAATACATCCAATAACAATTAGATTAAGGGGTCCATCTACATGATTAAAAATGCATGTGAATGATAAGACAGAGGATGTGTGACGGGTAAACGTGACGAAATTTTATAGACGTACCGTACGTTTCGTGTCAAGTTTACCTTTAGTTCGTCCAACAAGTATGTGCAACAACCACTATATAAACAAACATCCATCTGAGACAGGCTGCCAAGGACAAACGGGATGAGCTGGATTAAGACGACACTCGATACAGTCTTCTAAAAAGGTTATGAAAGTTGGTCCATACTTACGCCATGCGTGACATGGTATACGGGCCTCTGTTTGGCAGTATAGAAGAGAAGTCGCAGTACACTTACTACAGGAAAGCATGCAAACAATAATTGAACATCAAGATCACCAGCCTGACGTAATGTTAGAGACAGATATAAAAAGCCGTTGGTGTTCGGAAGCAGTGGCTAACTTCAAGGAGTGAGGGACGATATCATACCAACCTCTTTGTCTTGCAAATGTTACTTTTCAACAATTCATAAATGACCACAAGGAAACACCACGACAATTCTCACAGCAGCATAAATAAGTCGGCTACAAAAAAATGATTCCTTTGGTTAATAAATCGGGGGCGCATCACTGATTGGCTCGGACCATTTGTGCTGAGCGCCCCAATAGCATCACTAGCGTGACGTCATGCTGCTGATGATGAAATCGATGCTTCTACCTCCTGCAAGTAATGTGCTGCGACTGGAATGGTACTGTTCATCTGGTTTGGTGCACACCAGCTGTAAGCGTTTCATTTCTTAAAAGATTTGCACGAGTTCCACCCTGACGCAAACTTGAACATACGACCTTCAAGTCGTATTTTTCTTAAACTAATGGCATGTGTCAGTATCTGAATACATTCTAACCACAAAGTCAGTTTCTCCATTTAAACCTGTTTTCGTTAGTTGAATTACGTAAAACTATTTGTTTGTTTACAGACACCATGACAAAATAAAAATACTTGGTCTCTTGAGCAATAAATTGATGTACAGTTCTTGCAGGATTAAACTCATAGATTCGTGATGTAAGAACAGAAAAATAGAACATTCGTCCAAGGTTAAAGATTCATAAATCCCTTGTCATTGCAACCCACTACATTGGTAGCTATTTGACCTAGTGAGGATCAAATTTACATAATTCATTTTGAAGCAGATATGACGCTGTAACAGAAATTTTTCTCACTTTTGAGGTACTAGTTGAATGAGAATGCTTGGTTGAGTTGTTGGAGATGAGCAGTTTACGGAGTGCCATTTGCAACTGGACAGAGTAGGTGCGTGTTGTAAACATTGGACACGGAACATTGGTTATTCATCAGTAGTTTTCGAATAATATATCGTCCTATATGAACCTTTCTTAGATGTAGTTTACCCAGTTCCACGTTTTCTCAAATGAAAACATAGTTTCAGCGCCCTTAAAAGATTAACAAAGTATGTTAGCTACAATGAACGGCCTACCCTCCGCTGCAAGCTCTACACTCCCAATGAGCTGGGAAAATGTTAGTTCAAAATCTAACTATCAAAGAAGCTGTTTTATTAGGTGTAGTTGTTAATAAGAGCGCATGCTACAATTAAGTTCCAATTGCTGTTGTCTTCAGCTGAAGCCCATCTCAGGGTCTATCCTTTTCTAAATTCTAAATCAACAAATTTATTTCAATGATTTATAACAGCATAAAGATGAGCGTTTAAAAAGGGGCCGTGAAATCCCTTGCCGTAGTTACTATCAAGCAGCTCGAGGGGCTCATGTCAGTGCGCTGCTGACCTCAACTTCACCCGAAATAATTGGCAGTCTTCCTACGAGGCATACGTTTCGTCTATCTTCCACGATGCATTCAAGTCCCTACACAGTTATATAATATGGATCCACACCTCACGTCAGCATCTGGATCACTGCAAGGAGAACCACTGTTGTTTTTGTTGCTGAATCTGTTGGATTGTTGGGAGACTGGCAGTGACTTGCTGTTGCAGTTTTGTTCGTTAGAAGAGTGGCAGTGATTTTATGAGGCTGTTGTCTCAGCTCAATCTATTTTTTTCTTCTGTGACTGATATTTATAGTGACTTGCTGAGGCTGTTGTACTTCTGATGGGACTGGTGGTGACGAGGCAGTCGAGTTCAAATCACCGTGTTGCTGATGTTATGTGTTCGGCTCCCCACAGGCGGCCGCCATACGCGTTTGCTCTGCAGCCAGCATTTGCTTGGCACGTTGGGCGGTCTCAAACAGCTTGTGCTTGGCGTCCTGAGCGGCGAGAGAGGTCTGGTCAAGGGTGGAGGGGCCAGGGAACAGGCGAGTCAGAGCGTACATAAAACCTCGGTCAGTGCGCTGTATGTTTTTCTTGTAGCGATCCATACCAAACTTCTGTATAGCATAGCCCAGTCCGAATATCTTGGAATCGATCCAGGTACGTCTGACAGCCACAGTGGCGTTGGGATTGTTGGGGCACGGGCGGTACGTGACGCGCTCTATGCACGACATGAACTGCAACAGGTGTAAGGATGAGCTTGGGTCAAAATTCATTACACGTGGAGGCCGTGCGCAGCTGTAGCACTCTAGTTATTGAATGAACAGTAACAGAAGGCACAATCGATGGAATGGGAAATGTATGTATAGACACAGCCGTTTCCCTCTAGTTAGGAGGGTGGCTAAGTTAAGCTAATACAGAGGGGGAAAGCACCCAATCTCCCCGCCACAAGACCGTCGTGCTCACAACGAGGGTCGAACTCGCGACCTGCGGCACCAAAAGCTGACACTGCAGTGCAGTCTGATACGCTAACCACTCGGCCACGACGAAATGACCTGACCTATAACACTTCAGAGCTTGGTTACCAGCAGCGTGTGGTCCTTAACTCTATCAGACATTAAAAAATGCAGAATAGGTTGGAATCTTATATTGTATACACAGAAGTGTAGTTTCCAAAGGAACAATCTCATTGTTCAACTGATTCATAATTCACTCAACAACCAGTTGATATAGGCATGTATAAATTCAATATCTAAATAATAAACAAGTCACTAAAAAACGAAATAGAACACACTTATACAAATAGGATTATGACTCACCCAAATAAAAAAGTATGTATATAACAGAGTAGCTAGGATTAGATTAAGGAGTCCATTTTCATCAAAGTGTCTACAACAGATGTTACCCATACAATTAACAGGGTATCATTTCTTTCCAGCAGGGGGCTTGATAACATTAACCTGACAGTTCTTGCTCACTGCTAACAACAAAATTTATTAAAAATCAACCATTACCTAAATTTTGGCTAATAATTATACTCCATTTCAAGCTTATGCTGATAGAAATGCTCTGAAAAGGCAGATACTGATATTTTTTTATACTGTTAAAAAAAAGTAATACTATACCTGTCTATAAAATGACTACCTACAAGTAAAAAAAGTATTTACGATTGTATTCAGTATAAAATTTTATCAACCCTTTCAATAGCCATGAAAAATTTGCTAATATTTAGGCATGGATTTTCATTTTTCATTTCCATCACGTTAAAATGCACCTCCAGAAAAAAATATGTACTGGAGAGTGCCAGTGGTATGGCTCATTCTGAATGTTTGGCTGGGGCCTAATAGAATGATGATCAGTCTCCCATTCCGAAATTGGCTATGAGCCTATGAGCTGGTTCAAATCTCTTTTCCAACACTCAAGGCTGGTGCCCAGTAGCATGTCTTGATTGCATGGATGAATCCAAATAAAAATTGCAGGCATAAAATCTCTCGTCTTGAATGCACGACAGAGCAAAAATGATTCCAGCAGTAAAAATAATCAATCTCACAGCAGGATCCTTCTCACAAACCTCCTAAGGAGACAGATCGCGATCAGTAGTTCACGCGGCCTCCTAACAAGACATAGATCGCAATCATTAGTTCACCAACCTTTGTTAGCCCCACATTAGAGGTGTAGGTGTGCAGTGTGCTGGTGGCTGGGTCAACAAGACTGTGCTCCACCACTGTTACTTTGCGAGCCTTGACTATCCTCTCACCCCACGCAGGCATGCGATTGGTCTTGACCAGCAAACGTGTTGAAAATAGCTTGCCATCCACAATCCTCCTCTCTACTGTGTCCTCAGAGAGAACGTGTGAGCTGAGAACAAATAGAATTTGTTTGTTAAAGACATTAAATTTTTTGGGGAATCTAGATAAGGATAGAAACAGTATTTAGTTAGCTGCATGATTTAAAGATAGAGAGGGTCTGTACAGAGAACAAAGAAACATTCCACAATTTCAGTGGTTTCATTTTTAGTACCTCCTTGCAGCATTTTATAAAGCAGTACCAATGTTTCCTATATAATGTGTTTTTGGTGGTTTCAATATCTGTAATGGAATTAGCAAAACAATTATCAATACTTTGTCAATAGCTACCACAATAATCAAAATGTATCTGCTCACCACCCATTTCATCATCCTTTTCACCAATCTCCTGTCACCCCGTGCTCGAATAGTCTCAGAACACGTGACACTAATCTGCCTACTAACTTTTGAAACATTTATTCTAATTTGTTATTGATCCTATCTCAGTGTCACTTGGGTCATGCCACTCAAACATTTCAGCTTGAAAACATCCAACCTTTTTTTCTGCTCTTGCCTACCAGTTTTATGACCCGTAGAGCAGTTATGACAACTACCTACCCCCTCCAACAACACTCTCTTTGCATCCATATTCAGCATCTTACAGCTCAGATCACTACTTCAGTGCACCCAACATTTTACACCCTACTTCACTCACAATTTCACCTCAGTTTCTACAAAACATTAGAGGTTATGTTAGCAGTATTCTAACCCTGAAAGAGAGAAACCTTCAAGGTTTTTCTCTTACACTAATATCTTTGGCCTAGCATTGACATAATGATCTTGGATTGTAACATTCCAAAACTTCCATTTACTCAACTTACCTCATGGATATCACATTCCGACCCCATCAATCATCTTGTTACACTCAGAAAATTTGTTTTCCTATCTCACCTTTGCAGCCCCCACAGCCCCACCAATAGGGCATGCAGGCATGAAAGGCAGTTTACCTTGGCAATCTAAAAAACAACACCGTATCAAAACTGCAGCAGGGCGCTGGTCGGATTTTGCTCAATAGGTAAACAAAAGTCACTGAAGACAGTCAACAATTGCATACAACTGTTAAAACACAGGAAAAAAATCAAAAAATTGAATCAGCTATGCCTAGCAAAACATGTACAACACCCGCCCCCCTCCCCCCGAACTCCTCAGCTAAGGCCCACCTGAAGCCACGGAGGAAATTGCACTGCACCACATCAGAGGACAGACTGTTCTAGACCTGAACACAGCAAGAATAAAAGAATCTGCATTTAAAGGCAGTCCCACAGCAAGGAACCACTAGCTTGAAAGAATGACAACGTGTGCCAATATCTGGAGCTTGCTCAAACAGAACAGACAACCCGGAATCCACAGAACAGTGAAAAATCTTCCAACACTTATTCAGATCCAAATGTAACAGCCTCCCCCAGACCAAAAACAACTGCAAAGCTCTGAGCCTTTCACCATAGTGCACTCTACCCAGACACTATCTCCCTGGTCCACCACCTCTGCACATACTCCAAAAATCTCTGATCCCCCAAATATCCCACATTTCACACACAAGAGCAGTAGTCCAAGATGGGCCTTATACAAGTTTTAAACAAAGCTACCATGAAAACAGAACTCTTATTGACAGTAGAACAGAGCAGATTGGTTGCCAGAGTGGAAGCCTTTCTAACAACACTTCACAAGGATGTGAAATGACACTGAGTCAACAAGCACTTCCAAGTCCTGGCAGGAATCAACAAGCTCAACTGCCACACCATTCAAATTATAAGCAATTCCATCATCAAGTTGCTCCAATTCGAGACGACCCCTGTAAAAATGCATAAAGACACATTTGGCAATGTTCAGAGAGAGATTGTATGGCAAAAAATAGACTGCACCAAATTACTATCTTTCTGCAAAGAAGACACACCCAAGCAAACTGCTTGTACTTTGCGTTGGAAACTCAAATAAAGTTTGAAGTCATCAGCAAAAGCCTTCCACTTACAAGCCACTCCCGTTGCAACATGATTAACATACAGCAGCAACAAGAGCAGACCCTGCACAGAACCCTGGGGCACTCCACTTGTCACCTCCCGAAAGTCACTGACAACTCCCCCACAGAAACACATTTGCCTCCCTATCAGAAAACTATGAATCCAATCCAACAATCCATCATGAATACCCACACACCTTAGTTTGGCTAACAAAACAGAATGATTGACAACATCAAATGCCTTGGAGAAATTCAGAAAGACCACATCCACCACCATTCCATCATCCAAGAGGTCAGCAACCTCACCATAAGTAAGCAACAGTTAATCCTCCATGCTCTTTCCCACCCTGAATCCAAATTGGCCACTTGACAAATGCCAGAATTTTCCAGAAAAGACACTACCAGCAACATAATAACCCACTCCAGCACCTTACAACATACAGAAGTGAGACTTGCAGGTCAATATTGAGAGGGTTGCTCCTCGCACCAGACTTTAATGAGGGCGTCCTGGCTTTGGATTTGACTGATGCTGGAGTGGTGGGTTGTGGTGCGTGTTTGTGTGTGTGTGTGAGGGTGTGTGTTTGTGTCTGTCCTGATGTGTTGCTTCTTTGTGTGCTTCTTTGTCGTACAGTGTGCTGTTCTAGATTTTTTTTTTTTTTTTCATTCTGCGGATGATTCATGTGA
>SDVV010022956.1:0-12846 GCA_016164225.1 Gammarus roeselii | reverse complement strand
AGATTAGATTGGAGTGTCAAGGCTTTCTGTGTACTGTGATTAGATTAAATTAGATTAGAGTGTCAAGGCTTTCTGTGTACTGTGATTAGATTAGATTAGAGTGTCAAGGCTTTCTGTGTACTGTGATTAGATTAGATTAGAGTGTCAAGGCTTTCTGTGTACTGTGATTAGATTAAATTAGATCAGAGTGTCAAGGCTTTTTGTGTACTGTGATTAGATTAGACTGGAGTGTCAAGGCTCTCTGTGTACTGTGATTAGATTAAATTAGATTAGAGTGTCAAGGTTTTCTGTGTACTGTGATTAGATTAGATTAGACTGTCAAGGCTTTCTGTGTACTGTGATTAGATTAAATTAGATTAGAGTGTCAAGGCTTTCTGGGTACTGTGATTAGATTAAATTAGAGGGTCAAGACTTTCTGTGTAATGTGATTAGATTAGATTAGAGTGTCAAGGCTTTCTTGTACTGTGATTAGATTAGATTAGAGTGTCAAGGCTTTCTGTGTACTGTGATTAGATTAGATTAGATTGACAAGGCTTTCTGTGTACTGTGAATGCTGTTAAATAAATTACAGGAGCCGCATCTCTTCATTTAAAATGTTGTATTGACCCTAGAATGCGTCTTTCCTACCTCAATGATGGGGTAACTCGTGGTAAGTGTACTTTTATCTGCTCGCAGGAGGTTGAGGGCGAGAAACGAGGTTCACGGAAAAAGAAGAAAACAAAGAAGGGTAGCAAGAAAGGAAGGCGGCGGCGTGAGAAGGACTTGACCCCGGACAGAACCACCGAGTCCCTTTTCGAGGAGCTCACCATTAACGGTGGGAGAGGAAGGGGGACCTTCATCAACCGGCAGTGATGACCAACCCACAATACCATGGGAGACTCTGAAATCAGTCTAAACATTATTTTAGAAATTCTATAGCAGAAATATTATCCCTGAAAAGTTAAATTTCTGTCCCCACTTTTATATTATTTAGGACAACTTTGAGTGCTTGAGTTTAACGACCAACATGATTTCTTTTTAAATAAATATATGTATAAATATTAAGTGACGGAGTCTGAGAGGGTCCGTGTCATACGTGCGTTTTTGTTGTAGAGTTCTGGAACATTGCGTCAGGGTACTCAGATTTTGGCATATAGTGCGTCTATGATAAACGCAGAACAATGTTCAATTGATCATGGAAAATGACATCTTGGATTTTCGAATTAAAATAAATGTTTCAGCCCTATGATAGTATTAAATGCCTTCTCCAATTCATATTTACAAATGCAAAATACATTCTGGACGCATTATTTTTTTAATTCAATGAGAGTTCATTACATTTGTGGCATCACACAATGTCATACACTTTTGTACTGCGATGTCGTCAGGAAATGAACAAAATGAACATCCTCATTGCTCCCACTTATCACATTAGTGTCGATTCGGAATAACTAAATAATTCTATGTATGGAACCCTGAAGGACACCTTTCTTATTAGCTGCTAACCGTGAGCAGAAAATGTTATTCAAACAGCCGCTTGAATTATTTAAAACCAACCCCTCTCATGCTGATTCTCTCTCATTTGCGACACGTGGGTAAACAGCCGCCTGAATCATTTAAAACCGACCCCTCTCACGCTGATTCTCTCTCATCTAAGACACGTGGGTAAACAGCCTCCTGAATCATTTAAAACCAACCCCTCTCACGCTGATTCTCTCTCATTTACGACACGAGGGCGCATGCTTAGCTGCCTTCGGACGCGACGTCTTTCGATATGCGCTTGTATAAACTTTGATGTACTTCCATTTGCCCGAAATAGACGGATACTAAGTTAGACTGATATGAAGGTGAGAGGTGCCTAATCTCCCCAACACTAGATTGCAGTGCCCTTACCGAGGCTCAAACTCACAACAAGCAGCACCAGAAGCTGGCACTGTATTCGGGTACGACGACCGCTCGGTCATGACAGCTATCGGGCCAAATATACATACAGTATATAAAACAAGTAACCAAGTATGAATATATCCTCTAGTTTCATTTTATATTTGACTCGCTTTTAACATGCCCGACCATTCCACAATTTCAGGCATTGTCAAGAGTGTTGCCAAAGGCCCCGATCTGAGCGACCTCTCATCCGACATCTGCCTAGTGGGATCCCAACAGATGCACAAGACAGGCTGGCCTACCCCTCAGTATGGGGACTTCCTTAATACGCTGGTGGAGTACGTTGCCCTCCCTTTAGGTAAGTCTCTCTAATGATGGTGCTAGAAGGACATTGACTCTATCGCCATAACAATCCTTGTCACTTTAATCAAATCTAATGTAAACTCGAGGAAATGATACGAAACGCGTGTCATCGTCTAGTTGTCATTTAGCAAAGACTACGGGTCATGGCTCTTAATCATGGGCAGGTATGACGTGGCTCCACGAAGCCGCCCAGAACAACGGCTCTGACAGCCTCTGCAACACTTTAGTCCGGAGTGTGCTAGTGACAGGCAGTCGTGGGGCCGGCAAGACAGCCGCTCTCCTTGCCGTATGTCGGGCGACTGGTGCACTGCTGCTGGACCTCTCAGCCGAAAACATCGTTGGCAGGTATCCAGGAAGGGCGGGCCTCTCCATGCTCATCCACCTTGTTCTCAAGGTAAACTACCTGGTTCAGTTTTATTTTGAATCGTCAGTGTACACATTATTCTAATGCAGTTTGACACGACTGAATGTCAGGAGGAAATAATATTTTGCAGTGAGTAAAATCGTTTCAGAGTCTATTTTTTTCATTTCCAGGTAACTGAATTATTTTAAGTAGCTCGTTTGAGATTTTTAAATTGATTTAAATTAAACTCAGTCTCGACAAGCAGCGGGTCAGCCAGAATCAGGTGCCACCGCTTGTTATATGGATGCGAAGGTGCCACCGCTTGCTGTAGGGATGTGAAGGTGCCACCGTTTGCTACAGGGATGCGAAGGTGCCACAGCTTGGTATAGGGATGCGAAGGTGCCACCGTTTGCTTCAGGGATGCGAAGGTGCCACAGCTTGCTATAGGGATGCGAAGGTGCCACCGCTTGCTATATGGACACGAAGGTGCCACAGCTTGCTATAGGGATGCGAAGGTGCCACCGCTTGCTTTGGGGATGCAAAGGTGCCACCGCTTGCTATGGGGATGCGGAGTTGCCACCGCTTGCAATTGGGATGTGAAGGTGCCATCGGTTGCTATAGGAAGGCGAAGGTGACACCGCTTGCTTTAGGGATGCGAAGGTGCCATCGCTTGCTATAGGGATCCGAAGGTGCCACCGCTTGCTATTGGGATGCGAAGTTGCCACCGCAGTAGTATAAAGTACTGCAAGACGGCCTACTGAAGGATTATAGATAGGCGTTATTTTGCGGTGGGCGGGGTAGGGCGCAATGCTGCAACTTTGACTCGAGTAGCCTCACAGGGGTTCGCGCAGAAACGATGAGCGGAGGGGGCGTAGGGTAGGACAGACGGAAAGCTTATACATGTTAACAGCTTATATATATTTACATGAGGGTATTAGCATTTCGATGCTTGTGGGATATTGCAACTTCGATGCTTTCATATTGCATTTCAATGCTGTGTCCTCTGAATGTTTTTTTGGGGATATTGATGAACATACAATTATAAGATATTTTTTATTGATAATTACAGTTACATGATAATTTACAAGCTGTATCAAAGGTCAAGATTCCACACATATTCTTTTTGCATGATTGTTGATTTCCAGACACGTTAATGATAAATTTTTCAACCTTGATATCATTTCTGCGTCGTTCGCTATTGGAGAACCGGTCGATTATCTTTTTAACTGATACATTTTGGCATAGATAATAGGCTAAGTAGATGCAGTAAGCTCCACAGACCAACGATAGATCACTTTGGATTGGTTTCTGTAGTACATGTTGTATTTTTGCATGGATTTTATTATACGATGCTATATTTCCTCCATATATTTTTGGATTGAACACAAAGGAATAAAAAAAGTAGTGTTTGTTTTCGTTTGTGAATATTAGGATCCAATGTCCCATTTTATTAAGATCGCTTTCGCTGTTAACAATCATGTAGCCGTTCATTTGATTCATGGGCATACTGTTTTCCGCAAAACATCCTATTTAGGCGCGTTTCATAATTGAAACGCTCTTGGATATGTGGTCAATTAGATTATTATCCATGATTTCTGTAGATAGTTGGGGAATACCTTCCTTGCTGAATTTATTTGGATGACACCGAGTGTATAACCTACCAGGAACAAGATCTTATTCGTAGTGGGTGGATGTTCACAGTTCACTGTTATACGTATGTTTGCTCGTTTTTCTAGGTTAATGACATCTTCAGAGTCGGTGGGTCTTGTATCTATAACAAATATACTTCTTCCTGCAGGGAAATTTTGTCTTGTGATGAGATGAGCGCTGTTACGCCTCCCTAGAGCCGAGAGGGTTTGATGGTATGCTTGGGCACACTCTCTGAGAAACGATGATCTAATGTTGGTAACGCAGTTTCCGTTTACATCAAAAATAACGTTTGTGATATCATTATGCTGGAAGTAATTTGGATTGCGATCATATGCTCCGTTGTGTGCAGCTTGATCAATGAGAAACAGGGCTAATTTATGTCGAACAACCCCATTGAAAGGGGAATCAATGGAGATTGAGTTTTGACCGGTAGGAAACGCGATTGTTTTGACAATAGGTCGATCAAACATGTATTTAATTATGTCATTGTTTTTTGTGAGCGCTTTATTAGGAGCAAGCAAAGCTGTAGGGTATGGTACGTAGCAGTTTTTTAGGAGCGGGTTGGCAGAGTGTTTTCGGAACTCGTTGTGGGTGCACACGACTTTTGCCTCTAGATTTCTGTTGAGCGGGTTGAACAATAGCTTACCGTATATACTATTCGAGAGCAGTTTGAATAGGTACTTTTCAAAAGAGTTCGTAGACTACTGACGCTTCTGGATATTTTTCATCATGAAAGTTTTAAACACCGGTTCCTGCTTGATGTGAAAAATTTGATGAATCTTGATGACTTCCAGTCCTTGCCTGAGGAGTACATGGAGAAGCTCCAGGGCCACGAGGTTGACAGTTTGAGGTAAATGGCTGGCAACAAGCTTAAGATCTGCTCGTTTTCTGTTTTTGAGGTGTTCTGAGCAAGCCAAGAGATTTTTTGTGAAGGGTGAAACATCGTCCAAGGTAATCTCGTTGTGATGTAGCAGGAGTGGCAGCTGATCTGTTTTTCTTGCAACTTCATCGCTGACTTGGGCATCCACGCAGACATCCACGCAAAACTCCACGCAAAACTCACCAGAACAGTCTGTGTTTACCAAGTCGAACGCATGAATTTCTTCCGGTGTGAGCTCGAGGATTTCGCCAATGATGAGGGGCTCGCTCAAGCATTCACCATAAAGACTCTTAAAGTCCCACATTGCTGCTGAAGACATGGGTAATGTAGGGTCATAGTCTTTGCATCGAGGATTGTTTATCTTGGTAAGACCTTTCGTCAACGTCACGAATCCGCCGCGTGTGTTTTTGACAATCAAGTTCAGGAGATCGATATCATTGACCAGCGCCAATTTCATCTTTCCTTCGTAGAGGGTGGCTTGCATTGCAAAGCCAGGGACACTCACAAAATGGACGGGGTCCAGGGTATAGTCGCGTGTGATGGTATCCCTAAGCTTTTGGATGACCTCGGCCAGCAGCAGCGTGTCAATGAACAGGTATATGATCATGTAATCACGCAACGTCCTACAGTTTGCTGCCCCCCCCATTTCTATCACTTCAGCATAATCAAAGTCCGATATTCCTTTGTCTCGATGTTGACTGTAGAATGCTTGTTGCGATGGGATGTCAGTTTGGTCCAGCACATAATCCGATGGGATGGCTTCGTAGCAGAAATGTCCTTTTCGAGTGGCGAGGTCTAGAACCTTGTCACTGTATCCGAGACTTGTGAGATGGTATTTGAGGAGTGACATGTCATGCCCACTATCTTTAAGATTTTTGGCAAGACTGTCTAAACTTGAGTTGAGGAATGAGAACGAGTCGATGAACTTGACACCGTACTTGCTCGTGGCATCGTTCAAGGAGACAGAGATGCTGAACATTTTATCTGATTGTTTTGGCAAAACATTTATTTTGGAAAAGTTTTTACCGTCCAATCCTCTCAGTATGAAGCGCATGTCATAGGCCGATGCATTGAGAGCAATACATGGCATGAACCTGAGTTTCTACGTTATTCTCATGTTACAATTAGAACAAAAATCTCCAATGTAGTTTCCTGTTATTACTTCTTTATTGGGGCCGAAGACACCCTCCACGTAATGGTTATGATGACTTACACGTTTTTTACTATTTTATCCAAAAGCGTCTCCGCAGCATTCACATGTTTTACTGTCGCGATATTTTTTCACGTCTTGTTTGGTGAGGACAGGTATGGGGAACAATGGTAAGGTTGACATGTATTCATTATAATCCAGCAACATATTCTTAACAAGATGTGTTTCCATCTCCTCAAGGGGAACTGTTGTCGAATCGACTACTTTGTGCTTTACAATTTCCCCGTCTTTATCCACAAGAGTATAGCTGTATATGCACAACTTGTGTATGTTGACTACATGTTTCCCCTCTTGGGTGGGCTCCAGCACAGATTCACAGTCATAATAACATACAACAGGGGGTTTCATTGGTGCGTGCATGACTGAGAATTGGCACATTTCGCCTTCTTCAGGCATACCGATGTTTTGCCAGCCTGTAGTGGATGAACATAATTTTACTTGACCATCTTTTTTGCATTTGTGCTTACCTTGCATGCAGAAGGGACAAAAAAGTTTTCTCTTAGTCTCGTATTTCTGAATGTACGCATAAATGTAGAGAAACATGGGATGAGGGCGACATGATTAACATCTAAGATTTGCACTAAATGGATCGTGCGCTCCTCACTGGCCTCTAAACTGCCTCTGTATACACTAACCAGGCCGTGATCTTCTTTCTCTTTAGTGAGCTGATACAGTCTAATGTTGACATCACAATCTCTTTCCATGTTTGGTAAATCTTCTAAAGCCACAGGTGTGTTCATGGGAAGATTTGGGAAGGTGAAATATGTGTTTTTGTATGGGAGATATGTATTCTCTGTTTGCTGTCTTTTCCTTGAGAGATGTGTATTTTTAGGTAAGTGGAAATGGGCAACCATGCTTGTCAGGACACAATTATTGTTTGTTGTTTTGATGTTGACAATATGTTACCGGCCTGGACAATTTTTTGGGCCAAGGAACATAACTACTCATTCGTTTTGTTCCTTTAGCCCCTGTCTTGTAGAATTTCAGCTCAACAGCGGTTACTGATGAATGCTCCAGCCACTACCTTCTAGCTCCTGTATTTCTAATTTATTTTGTAAATCTACCCCGAGATCCTCAATCAATTCACTTAAAACCACTGTTTTTGTCAGCTGGATCGCTTTTGTGTTCAATCTCCAGTCCTTGTCATCTATAGATGCATCCTCCATTGTTTTCCCCATTTTAACCCTCGCGGTGCATTGGAGTCTTTGGAATGTTCATAACTTTGGTTCAATGTGCTTCACTAATTCCCTGCATCCTAATGTTATCATGGATGATATGTTGACGTGTTCAGTGATTGGGATATATGTCGATGTTACGAAATGATGGTCCAATATACCTTCAGAGGTTGGTGGGTGAAATATAGCCTCACGCGAATCATCAGTAGACGGTGTAACAGGACACGGTGCCACCGCATCAGTAGACGGGTTCTGAATCGAGGAGGGGACATCACTAGACGGCTCAACAGAAGACATCGCCAAACCATCAGTGAACTGAGTGACGAATGGATCATCAGTAACCTGGACTCCGGGTAGTTCCGGAGCAGTAGACTGAGTAACAAACTGTCCAACAGGAGACAGCGCCAAGAGCGCTTCCAATGCACCTGTCGGCTGAACTACGCGTTGTTCCGGTAGGGAGGCAGAATCACGTTGTGGGCTTGCGCTAGGGTTCGCGGATATTGCGACGCTTACGCTAGGAATTGCGGATATTGCGACGCTAGAGAACGGGACATTCCCTGCATCCTCCAACAATGGCGCATCTGCCATTACCATATCGTCTTGATTCATCCTACAAGAATAAAACACTGCATTGTAGATTAACAAATAACGCACGCTTAAAACAATACACAAATAGCAAAGATATCTTTAAAAGAAAAATGTCTGGATAATTACGTTTTGCGAGGAAGGTGTGACGTCAACGAGCTTATAAGCTGAACTAATGTCTAGGCTGCATCACACGCCCTTTTATACATTATTAAACGATACATGTTGTAACCTGTTTGCTTGTCTGCATCGGTGGGGTACCGCTGAGGTGTTGGATCCATTATCAGTTTATCGATAGTGATAATCGATCTTGCATTCATTGAAGCTGTAAATTTTGTGTCAACGACTCTACTAAAATTTAAAGTTATCTTGAACATTTTGAATATGACTTTTAATAAAAAAGGATTTATCGAGTGTATCGCTTGGAGACATTAAATCATTCTGAACAAGTCTAGAATTGTACCAAGTCCTGACTTAATAGCTAGCATCCCCAGTCAAAAGGAAATCATGCTCGAGCGTATACAATCACATGAGGTAGGAAGACAACCCCTAACGTCTCAGGCAACCTATGGTGAAGATGTAATAATTATTTAAAATATACACTAACCTTTGTACATGCCCGACATAGTAAAAGGATCCTGATGGATGATAAGCTCGAGTCTGTTGCGCGTATGCTTGTCTCTGCCATGATGGTCTCTACAACGGATGACACTGGTAGTTTGGGTCACCGTACCTAGGATCACCCTGATAGTTTGGCCAATGACTGGCCAGCGGATAGCCCTGATACGCTGGAAGAAGCTGCGTCTGTCTGCATGTGAAAAATGTATGTATTAGAATATATATAACGGAAAAATGATTACAGTATCCAAAATTATGTATCGGCATTTTTCGTTACACATACCTTATCATTCCTGAAGTTCCGGATTAATCTGGTTCACCTGCGATCGAGTTGTTACCATGATCTGTTGAGAAATGATAATAGGTTAAATCAATTGCTGGAAAAAACATACGGGAACAAGATTAGATAATGTCAAACATAATGGTACATTGACATCAGAGATGTAAAAATTACCTGGTGATACCGAACGGGTACTTGACTTTAGCATGTCCTTGATGGAATACATCTGCAAAGAGAAAAAAAATATATATATAAATTAAAGATTCATTAAAAAAGTTGGTTTGTTGTCAGATTTTTTTTTATATAAACTAAAGGTACATTGAAAAATAGTTAGTTGCCGATTGCCTGTTGGGGAGAATGGAGACTGTTAGGTTTGCGGACATCAACCTCTTCGTCAAACCCGCACACTTGTTTGTGAGCGGGTTCTTATCCAGCGGGAAGAGCGTCCTTGTAGGAAAAATAATTAGTAAATACATTGATAGTTTTGATGAGGTCGTCGTTTCAGGATCAGAGCACTTTCCCGTAAGGGAACATAAAAAAACAAAAAATCATGCAGGACCACTCGCATTCGATTCATTAGCGAAGAAAACTACATGTAAACTACTTGTTATGCACGATGACTTCATGATGGAATCAGCGTCTCTACGTATTATTGCATCTGTCTTTTGTCGGGGCAGGCATGCAAATATCAGTGCAATATATTCAAACCAATCACTCTTTCACTCAAATCCATTCCATCGCACAATATCTTTGAATACCACACATTTTCTTCTCCTACGCATGCGCGATATCAATCAATTACGTTATTTTGGTAAAACATTCCTTGCAAAAGATAAGATTGAATCGTTCATCTCATTGAACAAGCTACATGTGGAACAAAAACCATACGGTCATATCTTGGTTGATTTCACAAAACCAAGTACTTCAAAACTTTTGATTAGAGCTCAAATTGCAGGACATGAATTTGAACAAGTGTTGCCAGTATAAAATATAATGTACACCCGATTTGAGATTAGTAGTGAATTAGAATGGAGAGTGTCTACTACAATCCGGAGGCTGTTGGGTCGTACTCTAGCGTGAAAGCTCTACATCAAAGCTATACGAATATATGTGCGTCTACAACAAGACGCGATGTTGAAAAATTTATACAAGAATCAGAAACATTCGCACGATTTAATCAAGCACCCTTGAAATTTAGCAGACGTATGTTTACAGCTGCGCGTCCTGGATCAATTCTCTGTGCAGATGTTGCCTATGTGAAAGAATATGCATCTAAAAATAATGGTATTAAATACTTATTGATAGTCATTGATATATACAGTAAATATCTGTGTGTACAACCCTTGAAAGCTATTACATTTAAAAATGTGATTGCAGCATTTGACAAAATATTTAATGAACTTGTATGACCATCAACTCGGATTTGTTCAGATCAGGGCAGTGAATTTACAAATAGAAACATTAGAGCATATTTTCCTAGCAAAAACACATCCATTTATTAGACATACAACAAGATCATCAAAGCTTCCCCAGCAGAACGCGTTATACGGACTATAAAACTTAAATTGGGAAAATATATGCATGCAAGAAAGACTGAACGCTATATAAATGATTTGCAATCGCTTGTAACGACAGACAATATGACATCACATTCATCATTAATGGGACGGAACCCATTTGACGTTTATTTGTAGAACGATCCGAAGCAAATTCGAGCTTTGCTAACGGAAATGTATAAAATACGACGTAAAAGTATAAAAGTGCCCAGTATACAATTAAAGGTGGGAGCGTACGTACGCTTATAGTGCAGTGATCCCAGTCTCAAGATATATAGGCGAGGGCAAGAACCAAAGTTCACGAAATAAGTGTTTCGTATTTCACGTGTTAATCAAAAACATTACCCTCCGACCTATGACATAACGCCTCTCGATCCTGATGAACCCATCAAAGGTTTTGCCTATAGGCAGGAATTAATTCAGTGTGACAAACCTGATATTTATGCTATCAAGGTATTGAAGACCCAAATCAAACGAGGAAGAAAAGAAATCTACGTGATATATACGGATTATCCAGACATCAAACCTACGTGGATTAATGAAGGAAACGTTTTGTCGGGATGTGTGATAAACTTTGAAACGAAAATTGAATTTTTATACTAACATAAATCAACTAAGATCATCCGAACGTAGTCAAATCGTCAAACATTTAAGTTATAAGGAAGTTAAGATCATCCGCGAAATATTTAGAAATATAGAGAGCGGAAAATTGGTCAGTGATAAACTAACCAAGTCACGGATAAATAAATTCAATTCTATAATAAAACAATTAGGCAGTAAATCATCCGGGAGTAAATTTTCCGAGGCCAAAAGGAAAATATTATCAACCATGCGTGGAGGGCTTCTGTAAAATAATGAATCGGATGAATTGATTTATTACCTTGTTCCAAAGTCCAAGATGGATAAGCTTACAACAACTCATATTGGCGGTAGCGCAACACCCATATCTATCACAACAGGGCCAGAAATAGCAGAACATAGCAGTACGTATCACAGTCAAAGATTGAGTAGGCGTGGGGACGAAATGCTAGATTTGAATGCATCGCCTGAAATATCACTAAAATTATTCAATTTTAATAACGGTCGCTATCGCAATAGCATAACTACAGAGCCCACACAGGAACCGATCAAACAAAATGAGTCACAAAATGGTGATGAAGTTGCAGTAATATATACGGTCTCATTACCTCCCGTTGCTAAGACACTATGCCCAGGTTTGCTTCACTATCTTGAAACTAACTCAGCACTTATATTTGAATCGAATGGGTTTGTTAGCCATCCCAATGTTCAAAGCCGTGTTCATGTAATTGATCTCCTAAAAAGTTTATTGGTAAATAAGACAGTAAAAACTCCAGACGTCAATGCAATCATTCAGACATTCCTGGATAAAATGCCTAAAGCATTTCTTAATTTTTTTTATTGAAAATAGAAGAGGAGGATGACGAGTTAGATGCATTTTGGGATACGTAATAACACACGGTATCACCAATATAACAATGCAGCACTGGTATACGATCACTGAATAAATCACAGCATAGCATAACCTAACACGTAAATAACAAGATGTAACGTGTTTTTCCCGCTCATACCAGTTGAAGGAGGTAGTGACGCTTACCAACCAACACGTATGACCATGTGAGAATCAGTACTGACAGGGGGCCATGACTGGCACAAAACATGGAATAAATATATTCCTAGTACCACGGAAACATACAAAATAAACATCACACATAAATCCATCTACAAAAACACGTACCATCACACTGGTACAATAAAGCATCACTGGTTTACGATCACTGTATAAATCACAGCATAACACGCGAGAAATCAGGTGAAAACATGTATCTCTCACGCCACAGTTGAGGTAGTGCCTACCAGTGCGCAGCTGTTATGACCGTATGAGAGAGTAGTGCGATACTGACAGGGATCAAGACAGGTAAATATAATCTACCAGCATGGAAACATTCTAAATAAACTTCACACATAAAATAATATCTACAATAACATGTATCGTAACACCGATACATCAATACAATATGTATATCAACGTATTGATATTGCACCTTATGGGGAACGAATGACCGCAGGAACCTTTTGTTACCGCTACTGAGGTGTTACTGATGCGATAGTGTGAACGGAGTACAGAGACTGTCAGGTCAGTGACCATCGTGTTCGTACCTGTATGAGCGCATAGGTGACACCAGGTACTATCCTCGTTCAAACCCGGTATCGGTCTCGTCTGAAACAGGTATCGCGTGTCTCCATCTTAAGGTGTCGTGCAGGTGAGAGGAAATCCAGGGTATATTTGGTGATAGCGTCTTGG